>JASANB010004300.1:0-22514 GCA_030248155.1 Sabatieria punctata | reverse complement strand
TCTCCTCCGCTTACTAGAGAACTTGACCTGGAACATTGAAGACTTTTTATTTTGCCTTAGTAGAAGCTAACGTAAAAACTGCTATTATTTGTTTGTTAGGCATCATTCGGCACCGCGCTTGAATCAATTCAATGCAAATCAAAATGTACCTGTTTTTTTTTTCAGTTTTTTAACTCATGCATGTAGCTGGGTTTTCGACTGGTGGGGCAATTTTTCTGATCCAAAATAGTGTTTCAGGGCTATGCCCAAAGGGGGTTTCAGCGACCCTTTTTTTGGTGTACAAAAGTGGGTTTCGGCGACCTTTTTTGGGCTCAAAACAAGGTTTTGAGGATTAAAAATCGTTTAAAAATCCTGTCAGAACTGCAAAAATGCCCTTAAAAACGTGGAAAAACCTGTTTTTGCTTTATAATACAGCTAAAATGCTTTTTTGGAACCGTATTTAGAAATTTTGAAACCAAAATTGGGAGAAGGGTTTCTGAGACCTAAATTTGAGTTCTGCTCAATCCTATTTAGGGCCTCTGAAACCCTATTTTGAGCCTCCAGAAACGGAAATTATGGCTTCGAAACCGGATTTAGAGCTTTAGAAGCCCTAATTAGAGCTTCAGAGTCCCAAATGAAGGTTCCGGAACCATATTTAAGGCCTCTAAAACCCTAATTTTGTATTCCGGAAACCCTAATCAGGGCTTCTGGAACCCTTTTTTACGGCTTTAGAAACCCAAAATAGGGTTTAAAAATCCCCCCCTAAAATCCGGCTGGGGGAATTTTCTCCGAAAATCGGAGGCGTGGAAATCCCCCACTTTCCTACAACTGCATATAAACTTGAACTGCTTTATTTTCGTCCATGTAGAAGCAGTTTTGGTTCCATGTGTGATTACGATGTAAGGACAGTAGTGCTACTACTATTGATACTTTAGATACAGGTAGTGCAGGTTGTACGGCGTCCATTTTGAAGCGTATAATAATTCGGGTTAGAATGCTTCATCTGCCAATACACCCCGCCCTGCCTATTCAAATAACACCAGTGCCAACTTTAAATTGAAATTCCCACACACTACACGCGTCAGTCAGTGTCTGTTTGTGTGTACAAGTGGTCAGTCAACACGCATACATACAGTAAAATCTGCCTAAGCGCTTCCCAGAGTAATTAGCCCTTTGTCTACCCTTTTTCTCTGCGTGATTGCCCTTTTACGGAATTGATAAATTTCACTTTGTGAGTGAATGATATGCAGTCAGATGCACTGATTGGACATTCCTTTCGCAGTTTATCAAAAAAAGAAGCTCCTGTATTTACCAAATAGGAGCACGCGGGTGATTTTTTTCTCCATGAGTATGAATAGACGTTAACTGCAACTGTTAACCCTTACAATACTGTCATACAGGCAATGTGTATACGGTTTGGGGCACACATGGACCTAGCCAGTTGGGTGAGGCACTGTAGCTATTAGCCCGGCTGGGCCGTTTTAGCTATACATGGTTAAGTGCCACTATTAGCTAACGAAGCCATCTATAGGCCGGGTGTGGACACTAGAATAAAATTACTGTTGGCATTAACCTACATAATGCACCAGCTCTAATCTGTTCTGCTAATAAACCAGCAACTGTATCAGATAAGAAGTGAACATAAAATAGCAGACGTTTACCACCTCATCCTAAACACTGTTAGCTGTTACAGTCAGGCACTGCACGCCGTTTATGCCATTAGGAACCGGTACCTAGGCTAGTGGCACCATATACTGCACCAGTACCCATGTACGGCACCATCTCAGTGGCCAGATGTGGAGGTGATATTGGTGGGGTGGTGGGTGTGGGGGTGGGGACGCCCACTAAAGCAACGACTACTGCTTCTGGGACAACGTATTGCTGAGGTGTGAGAGGGGCTTCATGGATGTATAAGCTAGTCAAGCTCTTCTTCCAGCCACCTATCTCTGATTCCTTTCTCTACCCACCCTCTACTACTATCCCCCTTACCAAGATCTCCTAAAGCATCTTGTTGGAGGATAACTCCACTCTGCCATACAAAACGGTGTGGTGACAAACAAACAAACAAACAAACAAACAACACATGTTCAATTAAACAACAAACCAATATCTGTAGTCTAGTAGTTCAATGTTCACAAATTGTGCATGTTAAAGAAAGTTTTTGCAAATTTTGTGACCTGATGATAAAAAAGGCTGTACCAAAAACATAACAACATTTCATTTTGCTCCCACTTCCGCAAATATAGATCAAATAAGCTGAAATTTAGAAAATAAGTGCAAAAATTCAGGACAGTTAAAGCTTAGTGCATCAGGCTTGAAGCATGAAATTGGTGATTTCAAAGTCTATACATAACGCAAAAACTGGAAGTTTTGATTTTTCTATTTCCACAAATACGTAAAATTTGGGGAATATCTGCTAAAATGCGGGAAATTTAATGTTTGAAAGTTTCATCCATGGACAATGATGCTGGCTTGAGAAAATACAGTATTGGGCTGGAAGCAGACATGGGCAAAGGGCGGGCTGAGGGGGGTTGGCCCCTCAGCCTCTGACCTACCCCCTCAGCCAGCCGCTACCCCCGTCAGGAATTTTTTGGAAGTATTTTGTATAGAAAATTATCATAAAAATATGCCTGCATTAGGTGTAACTGAGCTTAGAATAGCTTATTTTTACTTATTTTAATAAAAAATAAGCCAAAAAACCTTGATTTTACCAAAAAATCGGACCTTTTGGCATAGCCCTTGACCCTTGACTGATTCGGAAGGGCCGATTAGGTAGTATTATCTCTTAATGTTTTTTGTCGCCTAATAGTACCATCGCCTAATAGGCGTCGCCTAATCGGCATCGCCTAATCGGCGTCACCTAATAGTATGTACCGTTGCCACAGTTGTTAGGGTCAAAAATTTAAAAAAAAAGACTCTATTTTAAAAAAAAGCTTTTTTTGAAGGATCAAAAAAAATTTTTTTTGAAAAATCAATATGCAAATTAAGGGGAAAAGTGGGAAAATTCACGTACATACATCCAATTTTTTGTAAATTCTTTGGAAGCAGGCAACATTTTATCCATCAACCTGCGTAATATTTCTTTTGCATTGAGCCTAACAGCGACTGCTTAAGAAATCCATCCTTAGGATTCACCTAGAAGTGCCTCTAAAGACAATTTTCGGTGAAATTATGCAGTTACAGCATACATGTAACAGCTCCGGGCCGACCTGGGGGGAGGGGGGTAGGGGGGTCTTCCTCAGGTGGGTGGTCGAGGGGGGGTGTCGCCCCAGTAAGGACGCTAAAAATCGCTATTTTAAGCTGCCAAATAGCGTTTTAAAGCTAAAAACAAGCAAAAAAATGACAAAAAGAGCTTCCAAAAACACCGATTTTTCTTAAATATCAGCAGTGGAAACGCCAAATTCGGTTTCCAAAGGCTTTTCAAGTGAATTTTAGGCTAAAAATTAGTGATTTCTGACCCAGTTTGTTAGTACTGGAGCCACCACTAGTACTTGTATTTTTTGGTCGGGGGGGGGGGGGGTCCCTTAACCTGTGTGGGGGGGGGGGGGGGGGGGGGGGGTTTGGCCTTTCCAGCAGGGGGGTAACCCCCCCAAACCCCCCTAGTACATGTATGGTTACAGGCAGTGTTTATAGCTGTATTGTCGTTTTCGAATAGGTTTCTCAACTGACTTAAGGTGAAAAAGTGGAAAATTTGTTGTAAGTATCTGTACTAGCATGCTGGACCCATTTAAGACGATTTTCAAAAAAAAAAATTTTTTTTTAAATTTAAAAAAAAAAGCAAAAATTGTTGGCCTACAAAAAAAATTTTTTTAACAACTGTGACCGTTGCCATCTCGATTTTCCTCCAGACAGACCACGCTGCATGCGACACACTCTATGCTCTTTCGCCAGCAATGTCGCAAACACGCCTCTGTCTGATGCGAGCATTAAAACTTCTCTGCTACAAATCCACTGCAATGCGGCTTCTGACGCCTCCACATCCATCAACGCTGTTTTGGGGCGCCCTCCACCTGCCATCGCAAAAAACGAGCTATGCCTTGCTCGTGCGGACCGGTCCTTGCTAGCACAGCTGAGATCCGGGCATTGCTATTTGCTCGCCACCTACAGACATACATGTAGTTGGGGGGGAATGGGGGGTATTTCCCCCCAGGCCCGATTTCCGGAGAAAATTCCCCCCCCAGCCGGATTCTGGGGGGGAATTTTTTGAAACCCTATTTTGGGTTTGTAAACCTGCAAACAGGGTTCCAGAAGCCCTGATTAGGGTTTCAGAAACCCAACTTGGGTTCCGGGGCCCTAGTTTGGGTTTCAAAAACCCTAAATAGGGTTCCGGAACCCTGTTTTGGGTTTCAAAAACCCTAAATAGGGTTCCGAAACGCTGTTTTGGGTTACTGAAACCCTAAATAGGGTTCCGGAACCCTAATTTGGATTACTGAAACCCTAATTTGGGTTTCTGAAACCCTAAATAGGGTTCCGGAACCCTATTTTGGGTTACTGAAACCCTAAATAGGGTTCCGAAACGCTGTTTTGGGTTTCTGAAACCCTAAATAGGGTTCCGGAACCCTAATTTGGGTTACTGAGACCCTAATTTCGGTTACTGAAACCCTAAATAGGGTTCCGGAACCCTATTTTGGGTTACTGAAACCCTAAATAGGGTTCCGGAACCCTAATTTGGGTTCCTGAAACCCTAAATAGGGTTACTGAAACCCTAAATTGGGTTCCAGAACCCTAATTTGGGTTTCTGAAACCCTAAATAGGGTTCCGGAACCCTAATTTGGGTTACTGAAACCCTAATTTCGGTTACTGAAACCCTAAATAGGGTTCCGGAACCCTATTTTGGGTTACTGAAACCCTAAATAGGGTTCCGGAACCCTAATTTCGGTTCCTGAAACCCTAAATTGGGTTCCGGATCGGAACCCTAATTTCGGTTACTGAAACCCTAAATAGGGTTCTAGAACCATAATTTGGGTTCCTGAAACCCTAAATAGGGTTACTGAACCCTAATTTGGGTTCTAAAATCTCTAAAGAAGGTTCCAGAAATGCATTTTAACTGTATTATGTCGAATAAAATGGTTTTTTTGCACGTTTTAAAGCAAAATTAGCTTTTTTTGCACATTTTAAATTAAAAATAAGTTTTTTTCCACGTTTTACAGCAAAAAATAGGGTTTTAAACGGAATTTTTGCACTTCAGACAGGATTTTTACCCCATTTTTAGTCCTCAAAACCCTGTTTTGAGCCCAAAAAAAGGTAGCTGAAACCCACTTTTGGACACCAAAAAAAGGTCGCTGAAACCCCCTTTGGGCATTGCCCTGAAACCCTATTTTGGATCAGAAAAATTCCCCCCCTCCCAGCCGAAAACCCAGCTACATGTATGCCTACAGACACAGAGTGGACAACTCTGTTTTGCCTACCTGCCAAAGGACTGCGGACAACCTCACACTACCGAGCACCCGAGCACTACCAGCCAGACATGGTTTGGCGGCCATCAACCTCTGGTCAGATCTCCAGCAGGGGACTATCCAACTTGCGCACAACCGATTTGCGCACATGGATCGCGGGCACACCAACTTGCGCACAACCGATTTGCGCACAACCGATTAGCGCACAACCGGTTTGCGCACAAGCACAACAGAATTGCGCACAACCGGTTTGCAGCACAATATAGTCACAACTGACGAATATTGAACAGACAACAACAGTAATTACATAACAATTACATTATGTAGCACAATTTACACAACAATTTAAAACAATTATTATAGCACAATAAACATGACATCTTATAGCTGGTTGCGCTTTGGCTGTGCGAAGTAATGGCCTGTTCCTCTTAGAAAAGCCATGCGCTCGATCATACTGATTTGGTAACGCTCAGTCCAGCCCAGTCTGCGAATTTTGCCATCGATGCGTTCGTATTTTGGATTGCGCGAAAGCAGCGTGCACCCGCGACCATCTGATCTGTCTCTCAAAGTACTCAAACAATCCTGACTGCCAAAGAGCAAGTGGGGCCTCATAGATTATCTCATCCATACTGTCGCATCTTTTGGGTGCTGGTAAATGAGGTCCACCGCACCAACAATGATGTGGAGAGCTGGAACTCTAAGATGGCCAGGTTGTTCAACAAACGGAAGCATCCAGATATTTACTTTTTCCTGGAACGCATCTTATCAGAACAAAACTATGTAAGGTGCAGGCAATAAGATGGCAAAATTCGCAGACTGGTCGAACGGCCAAATGGGTTTGTCCAGCGCATGGCTTTTTTAACAGGAACAGGCCATTACTTTATATGCACAGCCAAAGCGCAACCAGCTATAAAAATGTCATGTTTATTGTGCTATGATAATTGTTTTAAATTGTTGTGTAAATTGTGCTAAATAATGTAACTGCTATGTAATTAATTACTGTTGTTGTAATTGTGCTGCAGCAAAAAAATTGTGCGCAAATCGGTTGTGCTTGTGCGCAAACCGGTTGTGCGCAAGTTGGTGTGCCCGCGATCCATGTGCGCAAATCGGTTGTGCGCAAGTTGGTAGTTCCCCCCAGCAGGCCCTGCTCTTCATACGACAACATTAGCAGTAGAAACACACACACAGATCTCCAGACCCCTTCCAGATATTTCTGGCCCATGTATGCCCCACCCAACTTAGGCCGGATCCCCCGGAAATCTGAATGAAGTGGTACCATATGGCACCGGTACCGGAAAAACGCGAAGGTGGGGGTACCATATAATGGTACTGGTACCATATATGGTACCACCACAGATCCCGAATGTGGGGGTACCATGGTGCCAGTACTAGTGTTGTTAGGCTCTTTTTTTTAAAAAAAAGGCTTTTTTTAAAAAAAAAGCTTTTTTTTGAAGGCCCATTTCGAAAATTTTTTATTTTATTCACAGTATGGAAATTTTAGGGGGAAATCGCTGAATTTAGCCTCAGATATACATTAGAAGTGCAGTTCTATCAATTTCTTGCCTATTTTAAGCATAAAAATAGGTTTTGAAGGGCAGCAGCCACTCTGTGAGCAATGCTGCAGGTAGAATATCGACTCTCCGGCTGTAACACTATGTTTAGCGATCGACCGGAATTCCGGTTCCGGTTCCGGCCGGAACTGGCGGTTCCGGTTCCGGTCCGGTTCCGGTGAAAAAGGGTACCGGAACCAGAACCGGAACTTTTTCATTCACTATTTTCGATGGATATTCAGTTACATCAAGTATTATTGCGTCTGTTTAATAAAGTGCGCAGCTCAGTGGGGGCAGTAGAATTTGCATGAATGAGGAGAAATTATGCAGTTTTCCATGTTATGCATCATTAGAAGTGCCTCTAAAGACAATTTTCGGTGAAATTATGCAGTTACAGGCAGTGTTTAGAACTGTATTGTCGTTTTCGAACAGGTTTCTCAACTGACTTAAGGTGCAAAAGTGGAAAATTTGTTGTAAGTATCTGTACTAGCATGCTGGACCCATTTAAGACGATTTTCAACATAAAAAATTATTTTTTTTAAATTTTCAAAAAAAAGCAAAAACTTTTGGCCTTCAAAAAAAATTTTTTTTTAACAACTGTGCCTTTAAGGCAGCTAAAAACATCTCCGAAGGTGACAGATCAAAGCTGAAACCTGAAAATGTTGAAAAGCTTCTCTTTCTGAAGTACAATTTGCGTGCTCTTGACTACTGTTATTGAAAAGTCTGTATTCTGTTGTTGATTTGAACTTCTGCTGATGTTTATTACAGGAATTTGTACACGACGTGCCTATAAATACGTTTCTATAAATTTTGGACCAAATATTGAAAAAGTTCCGGTTCCGGTTCCGGCGAAAATTTTGGTTCTGGTCGATCGCTAACTATGTTTGAACCAAAGTATCAGCTTTTGCATTTAAAGTTGCTTCTGATGCATCCTTGCATCTCCTACAAGCTATATTTCATGTTAGGAAAAAACTTTGAAAAAAAAAATTTCGAAATGAAAAATTATCACAAAAAAAAGCTTTTTTTGGCTTTCAAAAAAAATTTTTTTACAACTCTAGCCAGTACCATAGACTATATGGTACCGGCACCATATATGGTACCACCACAGGCCCAAATTTTGGCTAAAAATACGAAATTTTCGGTTAAAATTAAAAAAAATTGCGGTAAAAATCAAATTTTCAACAAAAAATTGTCAAAAAACCACTTTTCTGACAGAAACGTTTCCAAAAAATCGAAATTTTTCAGGAAAATTTGAAAATATTTCGTGTTTGGTGCGTAGTTGCCTGGAGGATGGGTGCGTAGTTGCATAGTTGCCAAAATTGATTTCTGTGGCTTAAAAACGCATCTGGAGGCCTGCTATTCCCTATGGAGTGCCTCCTCCCATTCCCTATGGATCGCCCCCCTGCGATGCCCTTCCATTTGGCTTCTATGGAACATGCTCTGAGTGTGTTGGAGGAGATGAAAGAACGTGAGCGCAAGGTACTAAATGTGGTGGTGGTGGGCATGGGGGAGACGCCCAGTTCGCCGCGACCGGTTCGCCGCGCCCAGTTTGCCGCGGCCGGTTTGCCGCGAGCCGGTTCGCCGCAGGGTTATACCGCCGCGGACCGGTTCGCCGCAGGTAATAATTTTTGAATTCGGTTTAGCAAGCGTACATATACTGTGGCAGCTTATAAATAAGAAGTTATTTTTAAAGATTAATCTTGTAACTAACCGGTAAGACTACCCGGAAGCGCGGGACGGTCAACAGACAACAGAGCCTAATAGGCCCAACGCTACCACCTGTACAGCCAGTAACAGACAAGCCTGGCGCTGCAAGGGGGAGCGACGTCGGGAGCAGGACGTGCGCCCCGGGTGCTGTAGTCATGGGCTATAAGGCGCGTCCAACTCCTCATTGGCTGATAAGACCACTGCCTCCGACGACCACAGGTGGGTGAGAGGAGTGAGTGAGCGCGTTTAGAAGTTCAGCTGGCACACGCGCCAGCCATCGACTCCTCTTTGCCACAAACACTAGTTGCGTCAAGGAGGTGAACGTCTGCAGTCGCCTCGCTACACACGCACACAGCAGTCGGTGGCCTAACCACTCGACCAACTGTTCTGGCGCAACAAAAAGTTATGCCCGCCCTGTTAACCTCTCTCTAATAGTCTAGTCCAAATATTCATTTTCTTCATTTTTGATAGAATTGGGGACGTTAATGTTCTTTGTACAAAAATTATACTATCAGACATGGGAAAAGGGGGCTGATGGAGGGATGGTCCCCCCTCATGCTCTTACCTACCCCTCAAGCCGCCTGCCCGCCACTACCCTTTCGGAATTTTTGAAAGAATATAATACAGACAAGGCAGTTACAACAAAAATGTGCTTAGATATTGGTGTAAATGGGCTTAAAATAGCCTACGTATTTAACGAAAAATATGCCAAAAATGTTGATTTTAGTATAAAACTGGGACTTTGGTTTATCAGCCGCGCTACCCCCTCAGCCCCCATCATGATTTGAAAATTCACCAGTATACCATGTCTGTCATGTCTGATAGTAACAAAGAGGCTTAAACCAAACGATGACCACAGCACCACTTCGATGCGTTGACACGGTTAACACGATCCGCTAACACGATATATTTACATGATCTGCTAACACGTGTTAGCAGATCGTGTTAACCGTGTTGGCACTGAGACCGACTCCAGCGTGTTAGCACATCGCTAACACTATTAACACGATATGCGTACAGGATTTGCTAACAAGTGTAAGCAGATCCTGTTAACCGTGCCGACAGAGTCGTTTTTCCTGTGACAGTACAAGTGCGCTTGCTAAACCGAATTTAAAAATTATTATCTGCGGCGAACCGGTCCGCGGCGGAGTAACCCTGCGGCGAACTGGCTCGCGGCAAACCGGCCGCGGCGAACCGGGCGCGGCGAACCGGTCGCGGCGAACTGACCCCAACCCTGGGCATGGAGGAGAGCGATGACAGTGACTCTGACGGCTCTGTGGAAGATCCAAACTCTGACTTCAACACCGTTCAGGATTGCTTGCATCAACTTTCGATCGATGGAGATGTGGTTGACAAGGTTTTTCGAGACGGCAGTAAAGAGAGAGCCAAGGATGGACGGCGAATTCTAAAGGTGATTTTCAACAACGCTAATGCTCGCAGGCGCTTTTTGGGCGGTTTCAAACGGTTGCCTAAGGATGTGCGGGGCAGTGCTGCTTATGCCAGAGATGATAGAACTGTTCTGCAGTGTAAAGAGGCGGCGCTCCAATGGGAGTCGAGACAGAAAGAAAAGCGTGAGAAGGACGCTGCTAACAGTTCGGCTTTTCTGTAAGCCCTGATAAGGTGCTGGAGCCTTTAGAGTGTGTGTGTTTTAATGCAAGATCGATTCGTAGCTCTGAGAAACTAGCCAAATTTCACTTGGGTTTGGATACAGAGTGGCAGGGAAAGATTGTTTGTGTTACAGAAACTTGGCCAGATTCTTTTACAAACGATTCTGTAATCTGTGATGCAAATCAGTATTCCATTTTTTGACTTAACCGTGATCAATTTGATGTACCAAAGCAAACTGGAGGTGGGCTTTTAGTTTTAATCCCTGCCTCTTTTACTGCGGCGCTTGTGGCAGAGCCTCATTGTGGGGGCGGATTTGAATCCCTATGGTTAGATATTTTTTCCTTGGCTCAGAACGATGGGTACCGCAGGCGTCTGAGACTAGGGTTGATATATCGATGGCCAATCGTTTTTGACCATAATATGATGAATGACTTTGTACAACATATTGAGTCTATGCTGGTGTCCCGGTTTCCTTGTGTTATTACAGGGGATTTTAACCTACCAGGTATCGATTGGGTAGCGAAAGCAGTTAGAGCTCCTACTGGTTCTATAGCTAGTGAGTTCTATGAAATGTGCCTACGATGTAGTCTATTACAGGTAGTCTTGGAACCAACTCGGGGACAAAATATTCTCGATCTGGTATTGTCTAGTGAACCGTATTTAATTGCTATGGTAGAGATTTCTGAGCCTGTAGATGGCAGTGACCACAATTGTATACAGTTCTCAACTGACCTTTTTGGTCCTAACGAGCCAGTTAAGCAGTTACGAAAAAACTTTGCTAAGGCCAATTTTAGTGCTATAAAGCAATGCTTGGATAGAATTACATGACCCTTGCTTTTTAACGATTGTGCTACCGCCAATCAAATGTGGTGCAAACTATTGAAAAGCTTAAAAGTCTTAGTTACTAAGTTTGTTCCAAAATTTTCTAAGAAGGCTCAGATTAGAAACTCCCATTGGTCTACCAGAGTAAGGCAAATGCAAAAGCGAGAAAAGGCACTCCATAAACGGTATAAACAGACAAATTTAGAAGATGATAGAGTAAGGTGGAAAGAGGCTGCTAGGGCATCTCGCCAACAAGCTAGGCAAGAAGAAGCAGAGCATGAACGCAAAATATTAGATTCTAGAAGCGAGGCTAAATTTTGGAAGCATGTTAACTCACAGCTAAAGTGTAAACCAAAAATAGGTCCATTACAACCAGCTGCTCAATCTATTGTAACAGATGCTAAAGTAAAAGCTCAGATGTTTAGTGATCATTTTGCTTCAGTATATCAACAAGACAATAAGCCTTCATTAAATCTGTTGCCCAGTAACTTTGACTCTTTGAGTTCAGTGCATTTTCCGCCTGAAATTGTGTTCAGTTATCTCTCCTCCCTAAAGCGAAAATTTTCTGCTGGACCAGATGTGCTGCCCAGTATGTTCTACAAGGAATTAGCTTGGCAGCTAGCTGAACCACTAAGTATAATCTACGAGGTCTCATTTAACACTGGGGAACTACCAGAGGACTGGCTTAGTGCTATTGTTAGCCCAATATATAAGAAGAACTCTAAATCTAAAGTTGAAAACTACCGTCCAGTAAGTTTAACCTGTGTACCATGTAGAGTAATGGAAAAAATAGTCAGAGTCTATTTTAAGGCATTTTCGGACTAATCAGGTGATTTCGCCTAATCAGCATGGTTTTTTGTCTCGGCGTTCAACTGTGACTCAACTTGTTGAATGCATGAACGAGTGGACTTTGATGTTAGAAAATAAGGAGGCCATCGATGTAGCTTATGCCGACATATCGAAAGCTTTTGACCAAGTACTTCCATCTAAAATTGTTGAGTCTTTCTGGGCATATAAAATTAGAGGTTTACTCTTAAAATGGCTTACAGCCTTTCTCACTAACAGAAAGCAGAAGGTTTGTGTGGATGGACAGTTCTCTAGTACCACTGTAAATCCTTCAGGTGTACCACAGGGCAGTGTCTTAGGGCCTTTATGCTTCTTGGTAGTGATTAATAGATTACCAGCCTATCTCCAAAATGCATCCCTAAAGTTATTTGCTGATGACGGCAAAATTTACTTTCGGGTTTCAAAAGACAGCGATTTTGACAAGCTTCAGGTTGACCTTGGTAATCTGTTTGTATGGGCAGCCGATAATGGCCTTTCTCTAGCTTTAGATAAAACAGCAATCATGCATATTGGTGCGTGCAATCCAAAGCGAGTTCATACCATAAACGGTTTTCAGTTGCAGTCTACAGACTGTATACGTGATTTGGGAGTGCTAATAACCTCAGATTTAAAAGCAACAATGCACTGCAATCATACATGTACTAGGGGGGTTTGGGGGGGCTACCCCCTGCTGGAAAGGCCAACCCCCCCCCACACCCCCCCCCCCCCGAGACAGGTTAAGGGACCCCCCCCCCCCCGACCAAAAAAATACAAGTACTAGTGGTGGCTCTAGTATTAACAAACTGGGTCAGAAATCACTAATTTTTAGCCTAAAATTCACTTGAAAAGCCTTTGGAAACCGAATTTGGCGTTTCCACTGCTGATATTTAAGAAAAATCGGTGTTTTTGGAAGCTCTTTTTGTCATTTTTTGCTAGTTTTTAGCTTTAAAACGCTATTTGGCAGCTTAAAATAGCGATTTTTAGCGTCCTTACAGAAAAACGTGCTAAAAACGCATTTATAGGCGTTTTGGAGCTTTTTGAAATTTGGGACCCCCACCTGGGCGAAACCCCCCCTCGAACCTCCACCTGAGGAAAAAACCCCCCTACCCCCCTCCCCCCAGGTCGGCCCGGAGCTGTTACATGCATGACTGCAATCAACTGGCTCAGAAATCCTACCATAGGATTAACATGATTTTTCAGTCCTTTCATTCAAGAAACCTTAAGTTTCTGTGTTACTTGTACAAGGTTTTTGTTCGACCAGTTATAGAGTATGCTAGCAGTGTTTGGTATAAAAGATATTGATTGAAAGGGTTCAAAAGTACTTTACGAGAAGGTTGCTGGGTTCTGAAAAGGATTATAACGGCCGTTTAGATGAGCTGGCTTGTCTAGGCATAGAACTTCAGAACTTAGAGCTTCGCAGGATTAAAGCCGACTTGATATTATTGTACAAAGTCATTCATAAGCTTTGTGACCTAGAGTTCGATCAATATTTTATGGTTTCGCCCATACATGTAACAGCTCCGGGCCGACCTGGGGGGAGGGGGGTAGGGGGGGGGTTTTCCTCAGGTGGGGGGTCGAGGGGGGTTTCGCCCAGGTGGGGGGTCCCAAATTTCAAAAAGCTCCAAAACGCCTAGAAATGCGTTTTTAGCACGTTTTTCTCAGTAAGGACGCTAAAAATCGCTATTTTAAGCTGCCAAATAGCGTTTTAAAGCTAAAAACAAGCAAAAAATGACAAAAAGAGCTTCCAAAAACACCGATTTTTCTTAAATATCAGCAGTGGAAACGCCAAATTCGGTTTCCAAAGGCTTTTCAAGTGAATTTTAGGCTAAAAATTAGTGATTTCTGACCCAGTTTGTTAATACTGGAGCCACTACTAGTACTTGTATTTTTTGGTCAGGGGGAGGGGTCCCTTAACTTGTCTCGGGGGGGGGGTGAGGGGGGGTTGGCCTTTCCAGCAGGGGGGGTAACCCCCCAAACCCCCCTAGTACATGTATGGTTTCGCCTGCTACAACTACTAGGGGAATGGAATGAAGTTGATGGTACCAAAGGCCAGGCTTGACTGTCGGAAATATGCGTTTGCGGTACGCACTGTTCAGCCTTGGAATTGTCTCTCTGAACATACGGTATCCGCTCCTTCATTGGCTTGCTTCAAGCGCAGATTGGACAAAGATGAAAACAGACTAAAAGTATTTTTACTTGGCTCGGCAAAAACCGCCGTTCAAAACGGCGTAGCCAGCCCTTAGGCTCCACTTTGCTTTACTAATCTATTTGTGTTCTCTTCTCGGGGCATTCTACAAATAAATAAATAAATAAATGTGCCATAACATGTGGATACCTCATGTATACCTTGTTTTAGGCAGTGCTACGCTAGGCCACTGGTGGCAATGCACTGACCGTTCTCTGCAACCAATAGCATGTCTTGTGTGCATTATTGATTAACCAGTATGTGTTTGCGTTTAGGTTGTGTTGAGATAAAAGTTCTTCATCTTCATCATGAGCGTTTATTTAGGAAAACCTAATCACAGAAAAATCGTAACTTCCTTGCCTCCCTTTCTTTTCTAACAAAGAATTTTAAGTCTAGCCAGGCTGGCATCGATTATGTGACTGTGTTTCTCTAGCCGGATCCAGCCGGCCGCCATTGATAATTACACTCGCTGGCCGGCCGAGTTGGTCACTCAGTATCGATCAATGGCCAGTCCGGCTAATTATGCTCGCCGCCCAGCAGTCAGTCAGTCTGTATCGATCAGTGGCCAGTTGGCCGCTGCTGACCCTAATTATAATAATTACGGTGTGCTGCCAGTGCTGTTTTAATAGGGTGCACCGGGAACAAATTAGTAAAATGTCTGGGGCGGCTAAGCATCCGATACCTCAGGCACAGGAATTTCCGACCTGACTAGAAGCGACCAGTCACAGGTATTCATTCTCTCATTGTTGTTCTGTTCGTCTCTGTGTAATGGCTTCTTCAGATTCCGGTCGAAAACAGTGTCCGCACTGTGAACAGAGTTTTGCCTTTAGACAAGGACTGAACAAGCATTTGTCTCGCGCCCATCCAGACGAAGTAAAGGAAAGGAATCCCGGCAAACTGAATTGCGGCGAATGTGGTAAGACAGCAGTACTGTATTGTATGTAGTGTAGAAAATGAGTATTTGGCCAGAACGGAACAGCTTAGAGCATGCATGTAACAGGGGGTCTGGGGGTCTTCCCCCCACCCGACTTAGGCCAGACAGACCCCCGGATGGGGACCCCCAATCCCCACCTCCTTCGGCCGATGACCTGTTACATGTATGGCTTAGAGTACAACAGAACTGTGATTACTGTTGTATTTAAAGAGAAGTAGTTTAGATGAAACGTGTGCTACTAGACGCCAGTTGTCCGATCACCTGTCTGTGGATTTACCGCCTGAGTCGGTTTCTGTGCGGATCGAAGGTGAGCTGCTGCTACCAGGAATTATTTCCGAAAAATCATATTTACTTAAAGGCCAAGAATGGCTCGTTTCTTCTTCCAAATCAGTGTGGACAGAAGCGCAGACTAGGGTAGCGGAAGCGGCAACTCAACGCATGCATAAAAGATACTTACTAACATGCTTTACTTATTAACATGCAGTTTCAGGCAAGAACGAAGGGCAATAATAGAGCGCGAGGAAGCAGAGCGGGAGCGCGTTGAACAAGAAAACTATGAAGTGGCACGCGAGCGTAAACGTGAAGAGGAAGACCGGGCTAAGGAAACAGAACAGTTGCGACTGTTGCAAGAAGCGCGCGAAGAGAGGGAACGCGAACAAAACGCAATTTTGTACAGAAAGCAGCACCTCAACGACAAATGGCAATCGACAATCACACTTGACTCTGGTTATTATTCTGTTGGGTGATGACTAAACTAACTGCTAACTGACTATGTGATAAAAGATCCGGCACTAACACCCTATTAAAAACAGCTCTGGCAGCGATACTGACTGACTACTGGGCGGCGAGCATAATTAGCCGGACTGGCCATTGATCGATACTGAGTGACCAACTCGGCCGGCCAGCGAGTGTAATTATCAATGGCGGCCGGCCCGGCCGGATCCGGCTAGAGAATCACAGTCACATGCATCGATTCCTCCAGGAATTTGTTAGTGAGCAAGCAAACTGCCGGACCGCCAAAAATAAGAAAACTATAGGCCTACCCCAGATTATTAATAAAACAAAATGAAACTAATATTCAATCTTCAGATCGATTTAAAAATAGAAACTACATATTACCGTAATCGTCTCGTATTCTTATTACTGAGTGTTTTCCCCCACCGGTCAACCAAACAAACTATGGACGACTAAAAACTACTGGACTGATCGCGCTCCCGACCGCTAATACATACTTAGGGTAACTCTACAAGTCCATATCTTTGGAACCGTTCGACCTACAAACAATATAAATACATCTCTAGAATCCTCACGGTATCAATAATCGAGCACAGAGCTCAAATCGCTTTCAGACCCGCTATGAAAAAAGTAGATTTTTTCCCATCGCGCAAATTAGGATTACCAGTCAATGTTGCGCAGATTAGGTTGAACCACAGTACAGAGCTCGGCCCCCTCTACAACTTTGGTCATAAGAGCCAACGCGCTCCGACGCATCCATAAGGAGTTATTTGCATAAAACTCTGAATATATTGAATACATGGGAAAGATGCATTAACAGCAGAGAAGCTACCAGAAATAAGAATATCAAACAAGATATTATGAACACTGGACCAAAATCACAGGAGAATGAAAGTAGCATTACATACAGTTACCGACTACGTCCAAACTTTGCTATCTTGGCTTGCGCACTGCGCTCAACACCAGAAGCAGTGAGCTTCTTGACGAAGTTATTACACAAAGGGAAGGGTTGTTGTTAAGGAGGCTGCCGGACCTTGTGTCTCTTCCTGCTCTATAGCAGTTGGCTACTCCTAGTCCGAAAAAGGACAAAAAGTTACAACAACAACAACAACAACATTCATTTGAAAAATTTAGTGACGAGAACTCGGGCAAACGAGTGACCCTACAGACAACTAACTACCAAGCATACGTACATGTACTACTAGGCAGTTTAAAGATCTTTAGGTGTCCTGCCCTAATCACAGTTAAACAATGCTTAAGCAATCCCCTTTAACAAACAAAGGCAAAAACTCACTTCAATGCAGCGAAGACATTGTCAATCGAACGCAATCTTCTGTCCGTTTCAAGAAACGCATCGATCTCTGCTTCTTGTTCAGCTCGAACGGCTGAAATGCAAGCCTCGGAAGTTTCTGCTGCACTGCGCTTCTGTAGTAGATAAAGATAAAAAGAGAAACGAAATTCACTTAAGAAATGAATAAAGCAATTTGCAAGTTGATACAAAGAGAAAAAAGCCAGCTTTGGCCTATGTATCTGCAATGTGGGGAATCGCGTAAAAAAGATGAAAGAAGTCAATGAGATAGGTTACCTACATTGTATCTAGTACCGAACCAATGACATGAATGGAAAAGGAAGACTGGAAAAACCGGGGGCAGGCCAAACCTCATGACACTTTTCTACCCTTATCTCATTCACTAATTGAATAATTAACATGCATTTTGCGAGAAAGTCAACTTAGGATG
This sequence comes from Sabatieria punctata, assembly GCA_030248155.1. Taxonomy (NCBI): domain Eukaryota; kingdom Metazoa; phylum Nematoda; class Chromadorea; order Araeolaimida; family Comesomatidae; genus Sabatieria; species Sabatieria punctata. Next base: position 5,034 of record JASANB010004300.1, on the reverse strand, counting down.
TTCAAGCAACTTTTTTTCGCGGATCCAGCTGGTATCCAAATATGTTAAAATAGATGTCAAACGAACACCAACGGTGCATGTTCGAACACCAGCGACCCCCTAGAACCGGAGCTGTACCCCCCAAAGTTGGGTCAGTAGCCCCTTTTCGGCCATTTTCTCGACATTTACTCAAACGATCACCATTCACTCGTTTCTCAAGAGTCAGAACAGACGTGCACATGGTTGGATAGCCCTGACAGTTGCCTTTCAGACGCTGCACACAGCGCTTCCAGAACGTACCCGGTTAGCGAGATATTCTCCGAAAACTACGAAATTTAGCGAAATTCCGATGCGATTTTTTTCCGAAAAATCGCTGTAACTTCTGCCATATATGCGGGGTCAAGCTGATTTTTGCTAAAAAGATAAAACGCAAAATGCCAAACAAAATTAACCTATTTCGGAGGCAAGTTGTTGATTTTAAGATACAACTTTCAGCACTTCTTTCACAAGAATATGACAGAACCTTAAAATGAAAGGCTTGTAGAGCAGAACTAAGGTCATTTTTGAAATCAGCGGTTCAAAATAGGTCGGATACACTATTTTTGATAGATAATTCGCTTCAGAAGTGCCAAAGCACAGACTTTCTATTTCCAGATTACCACTCCTGAAAGCATGGATATTGAAGTAACTTTAGAGGTCTATAACTCGTGACAAGGTCATTGTAGCGCAAAAATAAGGTCATATTCTGAATCAGCGAAGAAAACTGCATATAACAGTCACTATTTCATGCACCTGTTCGATAAATTTCTTACAATGTGGATGACAGGGCACCAGGCCTAAGTAACTCACTTAGAAGCCGTCCAATTCAAAAATAGAGGTAATTTTCATAATCAGCGGCAAAAACTGCATTAGGTGATGCTAATTCCATGGCTCCGTATCTAGCATATGACAGAATTGAGTAACATTTCAAACCACCATTGCATACCAACTGCAACCGTTTTGTTCGCAAATTCTCAAAATGCCCATATCTTCAGAACTGCTCAACGTAGATAAAAAATATGATTATCTTCAGAATCAGCATCAAAAACTACATAACAAAAACTGCTTTCTAGCATGGTTCTTGCTCATGCTAATGCGCAGTGCCACTTTAGAAATACAGCCACTCGAAGATTTGGATGCAAATTTCTCCTGAACCAAAAGGAATCCAGCCAAACCGAGTTCATATTCGTAATCAGCGCGTAAAACTGCACCAGAATTGTGTGTTTGTTTTCTATTCTGAGCAAAAAAATATTTTTTGACTGGCTTCAAATTGCAAAACACCCCCCCCCCCTGACCCCAACAACTTGCCTCCGAAATAGGTTAATTTTGTTTGGCATTTTGCGTTTTATCTTTTTAGCAAAAATCAGCTTGACCCCGCATATATGGCAGAAGTTACAGCGATTTTTCGGAAAAAAATCGAGTCGGAATTTCGCTAAATTTCGTAGTTTTCGGAGAATATCTGGCTAACCGGGTACGTTCCGGAAGAGCTGTGTGCAGCGTCTGAAAGGCAACTGTCAGGGCTATCCAACCATGTGCACGCCTGTTCTGACTCTTGAGAAACGAGTGAATGGTGATCGTTTGAGTAAATGTCGAGAAAATGGCCGAAAAGGGGCTACCGACCCAACTTTGAGGGGGTACAGCTCCGGTTCTAGGGGGTCGCTGGTGTTCGAACATGCACCGTTGGCGTTCGTTTGACATCTATTTTAACATGTTTGGCTACCAGCCGGATCCGCGCAAAAAAGTTGCTTAAACACCTTCCCTTATAGCTAAGTTGACTTTCTCGCAAAATGCATGTTAATAATAATTGAAAGAAAACTGAGTAGGTAGTGAAAGATTATGGTTGAATACAGTAGATCTTATGATTCATCATTGTTTGTTTGTTTGTTTGACTGTTAATGTTGTTGTGTCGTGTTACTGGTCTCCGAATACAATTCTCTTCATTTTGGTGCTGAGACCCTTCGAACCAGCCTTCCGCTCTCCTACAAGACTTCCTGTTCAACCCGTTTCTGCGCTCCAGTATTCGCTACTTCTGTATACAACTTCTGCACTCTCGGTGATCATCAGGCACAGACGCAGCCCCGTTTTGATGCTCACTTGGTTCCAATTCTCTTCTCTGTTACAAGTCTTTCTCTCCTGGCAACAAGTGCTCAGATTCAAGTCTTTTTTGGTGTTTCGTTGGTTTCCTTCTGCATGTTTCGCTGCTCTCCATTCAGCTTATTTTTGTTTGGTTCCCACAGTGGTTCCTCATTCTCAAATGCGTGAAGCACAGATATTCATTGTTTTCTCAGGCTCGCTGTGACCAAGCAAGTTGTTCCTATCCTGTGCGCAGATGCACGAAAGGCTGTTCCAATGATGTCCACAAAGGGCCATATATCGTTGAGTTCAGTGGTTCAAGCTGGCATAGCACCTGAAGGTTCAGAGCTCCGAGAGGCAAACAGGGATGACCCCGCTGTTATGACCTCATCAGTGCAAGAAGCACTTTTCTTTGTTTCGCCCAGGACTGCGGTAGAAAGCCAGAGAGCTGATGTTTGATGTGTCCACAGTGACAAGAATCTTTGAGTTCAAGTTTTCCTGCTATGGTGCAGTACCTGCGGCCATTCTTCTTTGATTTTTGGGGCAAGCGCGGAAGACCCGTGGCTATGACCTCTGCAGCGTTTGATGTTGTCAATTGACAAAGTTCTTTCGTGTTTGAGCACAAGTTTCCTTTGCCTCAGTTCTTGAATCTTCAAACTCAGTTACATCACTTCCGATGGCCGTCAGGCACAGGTGGCCCAAGCGACGTCCATTGAAAGGGGAGTGATGAAAGATTATGGTTGAATACAGTAGATCTTATGATTCATCATTGTTTGTTTGTTTGTTTGACTGTTAATGTTGTTGTGTCGTGTTACTGGTCTCCGAATACAATACTTCGATACTCAAACGATCAGTTGAAAGTAGGACGGTCAAACATTTTCAAAAACCAGGTTTTTGTAGCTTTTCCGCCAGCCCCCAATCGTTTGTCTAGCTGCCATTCGCCATTCCATCGGAAATATTTTTGACAAATATATGGCCTTGCACTTCGATACTCAAACGGATCCACCTCATCTGTCTTCTTCTCATTCTCCTCCTGTTCATCGTCCTCTTCAACCTTCTTTTCCTCTCTCATCCTTCTCACTCTCTTTACCTTTCTCCTAGCCATTTCAAAGAACACAGGACCATCCACAACTGAATGCATTTGCAAAGAATCACCAACCGAACCATGCTGGATGTCCTGGAGAGTACTCACGAACAAAGCCGAATCTTCTGCCGGCAAATCAAAAATATCTTCAACCGAAACCATATCTTTGTCTGAACTGGCATGCCCACTGAAAGGAGGATCGACCATTAACCCACTAAAGGGAGTATCTAATGAATCGACTTGGACATCCAGAGAACCAGAGCACGAATCGAGAGCCTCTTCTTCATCATTCACTTCCAAAAGAACAAAACTATCTTGGTGAGTACTCACAAACGAAGCTGAACGCAGAGGTGCAGCAGGGGTCGCATCGATGGGATCGTCCACGTGTGCCCCAATAAGCGCGCTTTTGAAAGATGCCTGCGGCAAAACATCAGTAGAATCACTTGAAAGACAGCTGTCCACCAAAGACGAAACATCGAGTGCCTGATTTCCTCAGAAACCAAGAGATGCTGCGCTTGCAGAAGAAAGAACGATATGGTCAGGTGCTGTGTCGACTGCGTTCACCACGAAAGACATGCGAGTGCAGTGGTGACGACCAGAGGAGACAGGCAGATGAACCACATCACACCAACGAGGTGATCCAGACGAAGACATCATAAAATAACTTTTGGGAATGCGATGCAACCAGTGAGCCTTTGTTAGATGAGCAACTGAAGAATATGTTGAGGCTTGCGCCAGTGTAGACCATGGCCGGAAAGACAGTAGGGTCAGTACCAAAAGATAGATGTTGGATCACTGGATCAGCTGCTGTGATAGGTGGATTGGGAGACGACATGGTTGTATCACGATGAAACATGGATTGAGCGTCAAAACCGGGCTATATCTGAGCCTGATGATCACGAAGGTGTTGAGGGAAAATTGAAGGTTGGCTCGAAGGGTCTCGGCACCAAATGAAGGAGTTTATGGGTGTCAGTAGCAAACACAACGCAAACACACAACGCACCACCAGCAATCACACAAAACAACCACACGACACGGTAGCTACAATGCAAAAACACTCTCTCTGACAAACACAATCGCTTCATCAGGTAAAAAGAAGCAGAACAATTATGCTTAATGAGCGGCCCAACACAATTTCCAGCAAGAACAGTTAATGCACAGGAAACGTGTGAAGGAAGAAGCATCACGATGGCGTAGCAGAAAATCTTTAATAATTCAGTCTTGAATAATACCTATGGGTGCGCACTAAACGAAACAGCAACAAAGCGGCCGACCGACAAGACAACCAAGAAACTCGCGGCCGCAAGCCACGGGAGCCTCACCAGCACACACTGCCAGACAACAGTCAAGCAGGCAAACAGGCGCGGCCAGAAAAATCGATACACACCGCCGTTGCAGGTAGGCAGCTGAAGTAACACACCGACAACTACATACGCGCGCATGTAACTGCACTGTACGCAAAAATAAACGATCTCTTTCTTATATTTCCTGGAATTAGCTATGAGTTAGCGCACAAAACAAGATTACTGACTACGTTTCAAAGTTTAATGAATTCAGAGTTTTTTGCAAATAACTCCTTATCGATGCGTCGGAGCGCTTTGGGAATTATGACCAAAGTTGTAGAGCGGGCCGAGCTCTGTACTGTGGTTCAACCTAATCTGCGCAACATTGACTGGCAATCGTAATTTGCGCGATGGAAAAAAATATACTTTTTTCATAGTGGGTCTGAAAGCGATTTGAGCGCTGTGCTCGATTATTGATACCGTGAGGATTCTAAAGATGTATTTATATTGTTTGTAGGTCGAACGGTTCCAAAGATATGGACTTGTAAAGTCACCCTAAGTATGCATTAGCGGTCG
>JASANB010004299.1:0-29632 GCA_030248155.1 Sabatieria punctata | reverse complement strand
GNGTTATATGGATACGCAGACGAAGGAAAAGCTGATTACCAAGCTGCGAAGGTCAATTAGCCACAGACAAAAGAATAAAAAATCCTTGCGATCGAAGGTTTTCGTTTTTTCAAGTTTCCGCAAGATATGTGTTGAAACTGAATTTTGTTTTTTTCAGGACAATAATCTCGAACTTGTACAGGTCGTCAGATGATTCTGTGCAGAATAACCAATGCTGTCCAAGGAAGCTCTTGCCCACGGAGAAGACTTGGAAAGCGCACAGTCCTGGAGAGTGGTCAGCTGCACGGACAAGACTTTGAACAGTATCTGAGAGAGTGTTGGCGCAGAGACCAAGCCAAGAAATTCAAAAGGCCATCAGGGATGGTTGGAGCATTGCCACGTACAGACTGGCACTTGCAGTGTTTCACTCGGTCTCACTACGGCATTTTGTGTTATCTCCAGAAGACTCCTAATAACTCCAACTGCCTTCTGAACGTCGGGTCATGTGTTCCTTGTGAGTGATGACTCGTCCGAGAGGAAGCAGGCCTGATCAAGCTCAGTTGATAAGCAGAGTCAAAAGGCTATGATCGGATGCAAGAACGGTCTGCAAAGCCAGGTATTGGGAGTGTATTGTGAGCCACATGGGCTAAGGAAAAACCCGGAGGGTCCCAAATATGCATGCCCTTAACGGCTCCCAGGCTGACCTGGGGGAGGAGGTGTTTTCTCAGGTGGGGGGTCGAGGGACTCGCACCTAGACAGGGGTCCCAGATTTGGGAAGGTTCCAAAACGCCTGGAACTGCCGCATGTTTTGCCCGTTTTTCAAGTAAGGACGCTAAAAATCGCTATTTTAAGCTGCTGAGCTAACGTTTTGAAACCTAAAAACAAGCAAAAAATGAAAGAAAAATGGCTTGAAAACATTACGATTTCTCTTAAATATTAGTAGTGGAAACGCCAAATTCGGTTTTCAAAAACTTTTCAAAAACGTGAATTTTTTGAATAAAAAATATTGATTTCTAACGATAGTTTTGTTAGTACCGTACTTGTGTTTTTATGTGAATTGGGGTGATTTTATAACCTCTCTCGGGGGTGAGGGGAGGTTTCGGCCTTTTCAGCTAGGGAGTACCCGCAAACCCCCCTATTTTGTGTATACAAAATATGTCTAAAAACGCCTATTTTTTGCCTTAGCCGGCGAAAATGTGTCCTCCCCGTTTTCAATGGGGAGGGGTATTGGCCGGCGAGGACTGCGGCCCCGACGAATCCATGTCCGTATCCAACTGAAAGTTAGTTAAAGTGTATTTGCTTATTTATTTCACAACATAGGAGCGAAGACTGGAGTTCTGGGTTTTGATGAGGGCCGTGTCGTTGCAAAAACCTACTAGAATTCCGAAATGAAGCTATCTATGTAGGTTGAGGCTAGGCGATGATGATCTGGAGAGTCCTTGTAGGTCATCTGTATCCTTACTTGCTGGTGGCTTCGGCAAAACCGGGTGAGTTTACATTACTGCAGACTGTGTGGCGAGACCTAACGTCCAACTACAATTATGTATTGGGTCCTTTCTGGTTGTCTTCAAAGTCTATATGAATTTTGAAGCACACATGCATGCTTGCCCAGCATGGGGCCATGCGAGTATTCCGGAAAGAGTTTAGTTCAGGTGACTTGTTGCCTTTTGCAAATTATTGATTGTTTTGGTCCAGTGTAGCATTGACTAGAGACCTGTGTGGGTCGCCTTTTTGGCAGCCCGAACCCGCCTGACATTTTTGCGTCGGGTCGTTTCTAATGATTTAATTAAGCTAAACAATGAAAGAAATTAGAGAAAAGCTTGTTGCTAATGTACAACAACCAAGGTAACAGAAAATAACACACAAAGTATTCAAAAAATGTAAATAGTCTAAAAAATTAGATAAATCAATAAAAGTATTCAAGTTAATTTTTTAGTGGTCTAAGCATTAAAAGATATTTGCTACCTGGTTAAAAAGAAGACGTTTTCATATTTTAGCCAAAAGGATATATTTTTTGAACTTTTCACGCCTTTTGCCCTCCTCTCGGCCGGGCCCGGCCCAAAACCCAATTTCCTTGGCCCCGCGCTCAGCTGGAATCCTGTCAGGCGGTCCGTTCAGGTCTCTCAGTGTTGACACACACAGGTATCGTTTAGAATTGTAAGCGGTAGTGTGCGATGGTGCTTCTTACAATCAACGCCTAATCAAGCATCTAGTGTGCAGTTCTAATGGCCCGTTTGGAGGGCAATTTCAATCCCGATTCCCACGATCCATTTTCGGTTCCAGCAGTTCTCTCCAAATCCTTTTCGTCCAGAAGATCCGGCTTTTGTTGTTCCTTGCCCAAGTCACAGACTAAAAAATATGGTTAATGCACTGCATGCGTCCCGGAAAGGTGGAACAAAAGCGCTTAAATTAAGGTATTAACTGGGCTTAAGGTGGTTGTCATCAGTCGATGAAGTGTATGTTTCAGTCCCAAACACAATAGCTTTGGATGGCAGGTCACTCGGGATTTGTGGCAGCGAGAAACAGAAAGACGTCTTTCGCAAAGTCAACTGGTGCCGAAGCTGATAGAGTCCCACATAGTCAGGGATTCTTGGACAAAGCTAAATGTCTTCCCCGCAAAGATTATGCAACAGGACGAGGTAGGAATTGCTGTTGTCTGGATCAGACATGGGCTAGCATTTCGGCTGAGGGGCTGGTAAATTTCCGAATCCTGAGGGGGCTGGTGGGGGAGGGTAGCGGCGTCTGAGGGGGTTGAGGGTATGGTGAGCTAGAAAGTTTAATTTTTCACTGAAATTAAGGTTTTTTAGGCTTATTTTTCGCTAAAATATGTTAAAATGAGCTATTCTGAAGTCATTTACACCTAATCTAGGCATGCTTTTATCATAATTTTCTATATAAAATTCTTCCTAAAATGCCTGATGGGGTAGCCGCGGCCTGAGGGGGCGGTTAGTCAGAGCCTGAGGGGGGCAACCCCCCTCAGACCCCCTTTGCCCATGTCTGGTCTGGATGGTCGGGCACCGGACCGACGAGAGAGGGGTCTTGGCCGGCTAGGGACTAAGGTCCCGGCCCATGTGTAGCTTTTTTACTTCGTTGAAGTTTACATTCTAAGGATTCGGTTTCACACTTGTTAAGGTCATAGAAAAGGCCTTTAGCTATCAATCACTGCTTAAGAAATTCATTCGGCAATTAGATTTACCTATTAACTGCCTGTAAGGCAATTTTCGGTGAAATTATGAAGTTATAGGCCGTGTTGTACGCTGCATCAAAATTATGATTAACGAATCCGAATGCCTAAATTAGGTGTAAATGAGCTCAGAATAGATTATTTTAACCTATTTTAATTGAAAGTAAGCAAAAATCTTGATTTTTTTATTAAAAATTTGAAATTGTTTGCTTCCTATCTCTTCAAGCCACGTCAGCCACTGCTACCCACTTAGCCCCCTCAGGATTTGAAAATTTACCACTCCCCTCCGCATGAAATGCTAGCCTATGTCTGACCCCTACCTGATAGTCATGGGTGTCGGTTCCATTTATGGTGCCACCACAGCGACCGAAGATAGAGGTACTGATACCTTATATGGCGGTAAGCTAAGTGGCTGACTGTGCTAGCACGCTGAACAGACGATTTTCAAAAGATTTTTTAAATTTTAAACAGAACGTTTTAGCATTCAAAATGATTTTTAGCAAGTGTGTGGGATCGTAAATGTCTCTGTTACTTCAGGTGATAAATGAGCTGCGGTACCATTTGACAACGAAGCCTGCTGACAGTGAAACAGTGGAGGACACTTTGCACTTCTCGCTCTGCTGCAATGCGCTCTTTGAGAACGGGCTGCTTTCACTTACTCCGGTCATTTCGATGGCGTCTGAACCTGTTCAGTATTTGCTTAAAGGAATTGCGTTCGTGCGGCAGTGGTACTGCAAGCTGATGCAGTGTCCGGACTTTAATCCAACCAACCCCAATTAACGCCGCTTTCTCGTCTTACCAAACATTTGACTTGCTCCGCCTGTCAGTTGGAGGTTTTATCGCTCTCGCCGAATACTTCAAGGACAACTACCCTCGATACTACCTCGTTCTGTTCAGGTAATTTTTTTCATGTTGGGCAGTGGAAATTCAAGTTGCTCTTCGGAACCCCTATTTAGAGACTTGAAAACTTACTTACGGTTTCGGAACCCCTATGTATTAACGGACTCAGCAACCCTAATTAGGGCTTCTGAGAGATCCAAATTTGGGTTCCGGAACCATTTTTGGGCTTCAGAACATAGATAGGCCGGGGTGAGGGGGCTTTACACCCCTCGCAGGCAATACCACTCGGCCGGTCATATTCCCCTCGCCGGCAGGCGCTAATCCCCCCACCACTTCGATTTTTTAGGACCTGTTTTTGGAAAGCGAAAAAAATTTTGGCGATCTTATTATGACACCGATGCCTTATATGGCCTTAAGTGCCTGACTGTGAAAGGTTCTAGCATGCTGCCCATGCTGATATCGCTAATCCTTTAGAGTTAATGGCTCGATGTGTGAGACGGTGTTCAGTCAAGTTCGGCAGAGAATTGGCTGTGGTGCACTCACCAGCTCAAACTACGCAAGTGCCTTGTCGAAGCTGAAGGTGTCAAGCGATTATGACTATGCTGGGCGCGCTCCAAACAGCTCCGCCAATCTGCAGTACGGTCACGACCCTCTTTTCCTCAGAAAATCGAAGGCATCACGAGAGAAATGACATTAATATAAACTGTGTGTATACTGTATGTGCACCACTGTTAAGGTTTTTGGTCTTTAACAAAAAAACAAAAAACAAACAAGCATTTGACACCTGATCACCGATTCTGTTCAGAGCGTAGCGCCGGTGATGTCGAATCGAGTGTCAGCGACAATACCTCTCTGAACTGTTATAATGCGAGATCTGTGCAGACCGACCACATCTCCGCTGAACGGTGCATCGGTGTCCGGCACTGCAACACGCAAGTTAGTCACAATTTTAATATAAGTGGTGCCGTTAGTGCCTGAGTACAAGATAAGGTTATTTTACGCTCATTCTATGCAAACAAACATGGAGAGGAGTTGCGTGGGTATACACCTGTCTGCTGGGCATACATGTAACAGGACGTCTGGGGACCTGCCCCCTTCACTCTGGTCAGAGTCGGATCCTCCCACAATGGATGTAACCCCTACCCGAATACGATTTTTCCACTCCTCACCCTACCCTCTGATTTTTCACAAGAAATTTTTTGGAGCAGTTTTCATGCACAATTTTAGACCCTGAAATTGCTTATAGCCTGTAAAACAGCGATTTGTAGCTGAATATTTTAGATCTAATTGGCACTTTGGCACACTTTAACACAGCCGCGTCTTGACCATGAGTTGTTTACGCCATCCCGTGTCGTGTGTCATGGCAGGCCCGCCCGGCAACCGTGAGAGCGGTTGTTTGTAAGTCGGTCGAAGCGACTGGAAGTAGTCGACATAAAGCCCAACCCAGACCGCCGAAAGCCGGTGATGGCCGGTAGGTAAATGGCAACCGAACCGGAGCTGCCTAAGCACCTAATAGCAGCAAGCGGGAGGGTTGTTTGTAGACAGGAGCTACCCCATGAAAAGAGCGAGGGGTGTCCAGAGAGCGCGCAACTCAAAAACAAAACAAACTTAGTTACGATTTTTAGCCGAAAATCGCGTTTTAACAAGTTTTGAGCATTTTTCTACACACTACCCCATCCCTTCGAATTTGAGGCTCAGCAACCCAGATAGGACGAGATCCCCGACCCCGCTCACCCTTTAGGCTGATCACCTGTTACACATATGCTTCTGCGGATAGGGAGAAAAGGACACGTATCTTCCAAAATTTTCACTTGCAAAAGCCGAGTACACCACTGATCACTATGTACATACAAAGTACATTTAACGCTGGCTTATGGTAAATACGTACCTGGTCTACTAAAGTATTGGACAGGTTGTAAAGTTATAAGGTGCCGTTCGTCAGGGGTCTCCGTAGGCGCAGTCACGTCCATAGGAATAAAAGGTTGAGTACTGCTGCTGGACGCCACAGACCTCTCATCTGCTTCGCCACCTTCTTCTTATGCACTGTCGTTTTCTGTGGCTGCTGAAAGATTCATGGTAACAGGGCTCTAGAGATTTGCCCATCGTCCTCACTTCTTGGCCTATGATTACAAGTGTGTAAGTACTGACGAATTGAAACCAACTTTTTATTGAGATGTAAAGGAGCAACAGGTTTGTAGGTTAGGCAGAGACAAAGCACATTTTCAACTCACTTCTTTTGCTTTACCCACTTTTGTAGGTGGTTGCGTCTGGTCAGACAAATCTCGCAAACGAGTCGTAGCTTTTCCAGCCAAACCGATGGCCACTGCTTGTAGCACTTTTCGAGCCTGTCTGCTCCCTCGAGTACCAAACATTTCGTACGATTCTGTATCTTCACTGTACATCAACAAAACTGAGTGCACATCAGACGATGAATCCATTCTTCTCAATTTCGAAATGATCACAGATCGGTGATAGTGGTAGCGCTTCTGAAAGAACCATTAAATCATGGTAGTTTGTTGCGTATATTGTGCACTGTATAAGAACACTGGTTTACGCAACGATAGGATAAGAGATGTTCGATTTTTCGGCAACTCGAGCTACTGAAACTAGCTTAAGAGTCGTTCTCTGGTCAGATCGCGTTTTGTCCTTTGCCCTATTCAGACCCAAAATTGAAACTTTGAGCTAGAGAGCTGTAAGTTGGTACACTAATAATACTAATGAGTTATCTTTCAGCTGCAAGATTAATTCTGACGCTCCTGTCCTGAGATATAGCGTCCGAAAATCGGTCTGCTTAACCTATGGGACCAAACTACTAATTTCCGCTTCATACTCGAATTCGGACCTAAAAATTGGGGGTTTGGGAGTACTTTTAGATCAGCTTTAAGAAACTTTCGTCAAATTTTCGTTTTCAGAAAAAATTTTTTTCGCCCCCTTGCGCCCCTCTAGCTCGTCTGGAACCCCCCAACCCAGTTTTTTTATTTCAGAAAAATGTTGCGCTATCAATTACCTACCGTTTGGTGTGAAGCATTGTTTGCTCAGACCCGAAAAACGTGAGAAAATTGAGATCAAACATGTCCCGATCGCAAAATTTTCGCACTTTCTCAGGTCAATATTTCCAAGTCCGGTTTTCCACCTACTAGTACGCATTCGGACTTAAAATTGGAGGTTTTAGAGTAATTTTTGACTGCTTTAAGAAATTTTTTGTCAAATTTTCGTTTTCAGAAAAAAAATTTTTTTCGCCCTTTGCGCCCTCCTAGCTCGTCTGGAACCCCCACCCAGTTTTTTTTATTTCAGAAAAATGTTGCGCTATCAATTACCTACCGTTTGGTGGAAGCATTGTTTGCTCAGACCCGAAAAACGAGAAAATTGAGGTCAAACATATCCCGGTCGCAAAATTTTCCCACTTTACTCACGTCAAATATTTCCAAGTCCGGTTTTCCACCTACAAGTACGAATTAGGACTTAAAAATTGGGGGTTTTTGAGTACTTTTAGACTGCTTTAAGAAATTTTTGTCAAATTTTCGTTTTCAGAAAAAAAATTTTTTCTTTGCCCCCTTTTGAGGTAATTGGTAGCGCAACATTTTCTGAAATAAAAAAATGGGTTGGGGGATCCAGACGAGCTAGGGGCGCAAAGGGGCGAAAAAAAATGTTTTTCTGAAAACGAAAATTTGACAAAAATGTCTTAAAGCAGTCTAAAAGTACTTTAAAACCCCCAATTTTTAAGTCGGAATTCGTACTAGTAGGTGGAAAACCGGACTTGGAAATATTTGACCTGAGAAAAGTGCGAAAATTTTGCGACCGGGACATGTTTGACCTCAATTTTCTCACGTTTTTCGGGTCTGAGCAAACAATGCTTCACACCAAACGGTAGGTAATTGATAGCGCAACATTTTTCTGAAATAAAAAAAACTGGGTTGGGGGGTTCCAGACGAGCTAGGAGGGCGCAAAGGGGGCGACAAAAATTTTTTTTCTGAAAACGAAAATTTGACAAAAATTTCTTAAAGCAGTCAAAAAGTACTCTAAAACCCCCAATTTTTAAGTCCGAATTCGTACTAGTAGGTGGAAAACCGGACTTGGAAATATTTGACCTGAGAAAAGTGCGAAAATTTTGCGACCGGGACATGTTTGATCTCAATTTTCTCACGTTTTTCGGGTCTGAGCAAACAATGCTTCACACCAAACGGTAGGTAATTGATAGCGCAACATTTTTCTGAAATAAAAAAAAACTGGGTTGGGGGGTTCCAGACGAGCTAGGAGGGCGCAAAGGGGGCGAAAAAAATTTTTTTTTTCTGAAAACGAAAATTTGACGAAAGTTTCTTAAAGCAGTCTAAAAGTACTCTAAAACCCCCAATTTTTAGGTCCGAATTCCGAGTATGAAGCGAGAAATTCGAGTTTGAAATTTTGGTCCCATAGTTAAGCAGACCGATTTTCGGAAGGCTATATCTCAGGACAGGAGCGTCAGATCCATTAATCCTCTGCAGCTGAAAGATAACTCATAAGTATCTATTAGTGTACCAACTTACAGCTCTCTAGCTCAAAGTTTCAATTTTGGGTCTGAATAGGGCAAAGGACCAAAACGCGATCTGACCAGAGAACGACTCTTAAGCTAGTTTCCAGTAGCTCGGTTGCCGAAAAATCGAACATCTCTTATCCTATCGTTGCGTAAACCAGTGTTCTTATACAGTGCACAATATACGCAACAAACTACCATGATTTAATGGTTCTTTCAGAAGCGCTACCACTATCACCGATCTGTGATCATTTCGAAATTGAGAAGAATGGATTCATCGTCTGATGTGCACTCAGTTTTGTTGATGTACAGTGAAGATACAGAATCGTACGAAATGTTTGGTACTCGAGGGAGCAGACAGGCTCGAAAAGTGCTACAAGCAGTGGCCATCGGTTTGGCTGGAAAAGCTACGACTCGTTTGCGAGATTTGTCTGACCAGACGCAACCACCTACAAAAGTGGGTAAAGCAAAAGAAGTGAGTTGAAAATGTGCTTTGTCTCTGCCTAACCTACAAACCTGTTGCTCCTTTACATCTCAATAAAAAGTTGGTTTCAATTCGTCAGTACTTACACACTTGTAATCATAGGCCAAGAAGTGAGGACGATGGGCAAATCTCTAGAGCCCTGTTACCATGAATCTTTCAGCAGCCACAGAAAACGACAGTGCATAAGAAGAAGGTCGGCGAAGCAGATGAGAGGTCTGTGGCGTCCAGCAGCAGTACTCAACCTTTTATTCCTATGGACGTGACTGCGCCTACGGAGACCCCTGACGAACGGCACCTTATAACTTTACAACCTGTCCAATACTTTAGTAGACCAGGTACGTATTTACCATAAGCCAGCGTTAAATGTACTTTGTATGTACATAGTGATCAGTGGTGTACTCGGGCTTTTGCAAGTGAAAATTTTGGAAGATACGTGTCCTTTCTCCCTATCCGCAGAAGCATATGTGTAACAGGTGATCAGCCTAAAGGGTGAGCGGGGTCGGGGATCTCGTCCTATCTGGGTTGCTGAGCCCAAATTCGAAGGGATGGGGTAGTGTGTAGAAAAATGCTCAAAACTTGTTAAAACGCGATTTTCGGCTAAAAATCGTAACTAAGTTTGTTTGTTTTTGAGTTGCGCTCTCTGGACACCCCTCGCTCTTTTCATGGGGTAGCCCTGTCTACAAACAACCCTCCCGCTTGCTGCTATTAGGTGCTTAGGCAGCTCCGGTTCGGTTGCCATTTACCTACCGGCCATCACCGGCTTTCGGCGGTCTGGGTTGGGCTTTATGTCGACTACTTCCAGTCGCTTCGACCGACTTACAAACAACCGCTCTCACGGTTGCCGGGCGGGCCTGCCATGACACACGACACGGGATGGCGTAAACAACTCATGGTCAAGACGCGGCTGTGTTAAAGTGTGCCAAAGTGCCAATTAGATCTAAAATACAGCTACAAATCGCTGTTTTACAGGCTATAAGCAATTTCAGGGTCTAAAATTGTGCATGAAAACTGCTCCAAAAAATTTCTTGTGAAAAATCAGAGGGTAGGGTGAGGAGTGGAAAAATCGTATTCGGGTAGGGGTTACATCCATTGTGGGAGGATCTGACTCTGACCAGAGTGAAGGGGGCAGGTCCCCAGACGTCCTGTTACATGTATGCCCAGCAGACAGGTGTATACCCACCCAACTCCTCTCCATGTTTGTTTGCATAGAATGAGCGTAAAATAACCTTATCTTGTACTCAGGCACTAACGGCACCACTTATATTAAAATTGTGACTAACTTGCGTGTTGCAGTGCCGGACACCGATGCACCGTTCAGCGGAGATGTGGTCGGTCTGCACAGATCTCGCATTATAACAGTTCAGAGAGGTATTGTCGCTGACACTCGATTCGACATCACCGGCGCTACGCTCTGAACAGAATCGGTGATCAGGTGTCAAATGCTTGTTTGTTTTTTGTTTTTTTGTTAAAGACCAAAAACCTTAACAGTGGTGCACATACAGTATACACACAGTTTATATTAATGTCATTTCTCTCGTGATGCCTTCGATTTTCTGAGGAAAAGAGGGTCGTGACCGTACTGCAGATTGGCGGAGCTGTTTGGAGCGCGCCCAGCATAGTCATAATCGCTTGACACCTTCAGCTTCGACAAGGCACTTGCGTAGTTTGAGCTGGTGAGTGCACCACAGCCAATTCTCTGCCGAACTTGACTGAACACCGTCTCACACATCGAGCCATTAACTCTAAAGGATTAGCGATATCAGCATGGGCAGCATGCTAGAACCTTTCACAGTCAGGCACTTAAGGCCATATAAGGCATCGGTGTCATAATAAGATCGCCAAAATTTTTTCGCTTTCCAAAAACAGGTCCTAAAAAATCGAAGTGGTGGGGATTAGCGCCTGCCGGCGAGGGGAATATGACCGGCCGAGTGGTATTGCCTGCGAGGGGTAAACCCCCTCACCCCGGCCTATCTATGTTCTGAAGCCCAAAAATGGTTCCGGAACCCAAATTTGGATCTCTCAGAAGCCCTAATTAGGGTTGCTGAGTCCGTTAATACATAGGGGTTCCGAAACCGTAAGTAAGGTTTCAAGTCTCTAAATAGGGGTTCCGAAGAGCAACTTGAATTTCCACTGCCCAACATGAAAAAAATTACCTGAACGGAACAAGGTAGTATCGAGGGTAGTTGTCCTTGAAGTATTCGGCGAGGGCAGTAAAACCTCCAACTGACAGGCGGAGCAAGTCAAATGTTTGGTAAGACAGAAAGCGGCGTTCATTGGGGTTGGTTGGCTTAAAGTCCGGACACTGCATCAGCTTGCAGTACCACTGCCGCACGAAGGCAAGTCCTTTAAGCATAGACTGAACAGGTTCAGACGCCATCGAATTGACCGGAGTATGTGAAAGCAGCCCGTTCTCAAAGAGCGCATTGCAGCAGAGCAAGAAGTGCAAAGTGTCCTCCACTGTTTCACTGTCAGCAGGCTTCGTTGTCAAATGGTACCGCAGCTCATTTATCACCTGAAGTAACAGAGACATTTACGATCCCACACACTTGCTAAAAATCATTTTGAATGCTAAAACGTTCTGTTTAAAATTTAAAAAATCTTTTGAAAATCGTCTGTTCAGCGTGCTAACACAGTCAGCCACTTGGCTTACCGCCATATAAGGTATCAGTACCTCTATCTTCGGTCGCTGTGGTGGCACCATAAATGGAACCGACACCCATGACTATCGGGTAGGGGTCAGACATAGGCTAGCATTTCGGCTGAGGGAGTGGTAAATTTTCAAATCCTGAGGGGGCTAAGTGGGTAGCAGCGGCTGACGTGGCTTGAAGAGATGGGAAGCAAACAATTTCGAATTTTTAATAAAAAAATCAAGATTTTTGCTTACTTTCAATTAAAATAGGTTAAAATAATCTATTCTGAGCTCATTTACACCTAATTTAGGCATTCGGATTCGTTAATCATAATTTTGATGCAGCGTACAACACGGCCTATAACTTCATAATTTCACCGAAAATTGCCTTACAGGCAGTTAATAGGTAAATCTAATTGCAGAATGAATTTCTTAAGCAGTGATTGCTAGCTAAAGGCCTTTTTGTATGACCTTAACAAGTGTGAAACCGAATCTATGAAATGAAAACTTCAACGAAGTAAAAAAGCTACACATGGGCCGGGACCTTAGCCCCTAGCCGGCCAAGACCCCTCTCTCGTCGGTCCGGTGCCCGACCATCCAGACCAGACATGGGCAAAGGGGGTCTGAGGGGGGTTGCCCCCCTCAGGCTCTGACTAACCGCCCCCTCAGGCCGCGGCTACCCCATCAGGCATTTTAGGAAGAATTTTATATAGAAAATTATGATAAAAGCATGCCTAGATTAGGTGTAAATGACCTCAGAATAGCTCATTTTAACATATTTTAGCGAAAAATAAGCCTAAAAAACCTTAATTTCAGTGAAAAATTAAACTTTCTAGCTTACCATACCCTCAACCCCCTCAGACGCCGCTACCCTCCCCCACCAGCCCCCTCAGGATTCGGAAATTTACCAGCCCCTCAGCCGAAATGCTAGCCCATGTCTGATCCAGACAACAGCAATTCCTACCTCGTCCTGTTGCATAATCTTTGCGGGGAAGACATTTAGCTTTGTCCAAGAATCCCTGACTATGTAGGACTCTATCAGCTTCGGCACCAGTTGACTTTGCGAAAGACGTCTTTCTGTTTCTCGCTGCCACAAATCCCGGATGACCTGCCATCCAAAGCTATTGTGTTTGGGACTGAAACATACACTTCATCGACTGATGACAACCACCTTAAGCCCAGTTAATACCTTAATTTAAGCGCTTTTGTTCCACCTTTCCGGGACGCATGCAGTGCATTAACCATATTTTTTAGTCCGTGACTTGGGCAAGGAACAACAAAAACCGGATCTTCTGGACGAAAAGGATTTGGAAAAGACACTGGAACCGAAAATGGATCGTGGGAATCGGGATTGAAATTGCCCACTCCAAACGGGCCATTAGAACTGCACACTAGATGCTTGATTAGGCGTTGATTGTAAGAAGCACCATCGCACACTATAGCCACAATTCTAAACGATACCTGTGTGTGTCAACGCTAGAGACCTGCACGGACCGCCTGACAGGATTCCAGCTGGGCAGGGCCAAAGAAATTGGGTTTTGGGCCGGGCCCGGCCGAGGGGAGGGCAAAAGGCGTGAAAAGTTCAAAAATATATCCTTTTGGCTAAAATATGAAAACGTCTTCTTTTCAACCAGGTAGCAAATATCTTTTAATGCTTAGACCACTAAAAATTAACTTGAATACTTTTATTGATTTATCTAATTTTTTAGACTATTTACATTTTTTGAATACTTTGTGTGTTATTTTCTGTTACCTTGGTTGTTGTACATTAGCAACAAGCTTTTCTCTAATTTCTTTCATTGTTTAGCTTAATTAAATCATTAGAAACGACCCGACGCAAAATGTCAGCCGGGTTCGGGCTGCCAAAAAGGCGACCCACACAGGTCTCTAGTCAATGCTACACTGGACCAAAACAATCAATAATTTGCAAAAGGCAACAAGTCACCTGAACCCAACTCCTTCGAATACTCGCATGGCCTCATACAAGCAAGCATACAAGAAGCCTGTATCCATAGACTTTGAAGACAACCAGAAAGGACCCAATACATCGTAGTTGGACGTTAGGTCTCGCCACACAGTCTGCAGAATAAACTCAGCCGGTTTCGCTGAAGCACTGAAGTGTTTGTAGACATCCGCCAAGGACTTCAGATCATCGTAGCTAGCCTCAACTCCATAGATAGCATGGTTTCGGGAATTCCAGTAGGTTTTTGCAACGACATGCACTTCATCAAAACCCAGAACTCCAGTCTTCGCTCCTATAAGCTTGAAATAATACAAATACACTTTAATCATTCCCTTCGCTACGGACATACATTGGTCGGGGTTACAGCCCTCGCCGGCCAATAATCCCTCCCCATCCCCTCCGGGGAGGACACATTTTCGCTTATTAAGGCAAAATAGGCGTTTTTAGACATATTTGCATACATGTACTAGGGGGTTTGCGGGGTTACCCCCTAGCTGAAAAGGCCAAACCCTCCTCACCCCCGAGAGAGGTTAAGGGGACCCACCCCCCACCCAAAAACACAAGTACTAAGTACTAACAAACTGGCTCAGAAATCACTATTTTTTATTCTAAAATTCGCTTGAAAAGCCTTTGGAAACCGAATTTGGCGTTTCCACTGCTAATATTTAAGAGAAATCGATGTTTTTGGAAGCCATTTTTTTCATTTTTTGCTTGTTTTTAGCTCTAAAACGCTATTTGGCAGCTTAAAATAGCGATTTTTAGCGTCCTTACTGAAAAAACGTGCTAAACACGCAGTTCCAGGCGTTTTGGAACTTTCTGAAATCTGGGACCCCCGTCTGGGTGAAACCCCCCTCGACCCCCCACCTGAGGAAACCTCCTCCCCCAGGTCGGCCTGGAGCTGTTACATGTATGCATATTTGGGACCCCTCCGGGTTTTTCTAGCCCATGTGTCTACAATACACTTCAATACCTGGCTTTGCAGACCGTTCTTGCAACTGATCATAGCCTTTTGACTCAGCTATCAACTGAGCTTGATCAGGCCCTTGCTTTGACGAGTAATTACTGGCAACGGCGCGCTTAATCTGACGTTCAGAAGGCAGTTGGAGCATAGGAAACTTGGACAGAACACGGTACGCTGCAGGAGATCGAGCAAACACTGCAAGTGCCAGTCTGTACGTGGCAATGCTCCACCGGTTCCCCGGATGGCCTTTTGAATTTCGGGTTTGGTCTCTGCGCCAACACTCTCTCAGATACTGTTCAAAGTCTTGTCCGTGCAGCTGACCACTCTCCAGGATTGTGGCTTCCAAGTCTTCAGGGCAAGCGCTCTGGACAGCATTGGTTATTTCGCACAATTCATCCGACTGACCTTGTACAAGTTCGAGATTATTGTCCTGAAAAAAACAAAATTCAGTTTCAACACATATCTTGCGGAAACTTGAAAAAACGAAAACCTTCGATCGCAAGTTTTTTTTTATTCTTTGTCTGTGGCTAATTGACCTTCGCAGCTTGGTAATCAGCTTTTCCTTCGTCTGCGTATCCATATAACGCAGATTGCACTTTGGCTCCATCAAGTCTTGGTCTTCTCGAGGCATGATCGACTTTCTTCTGTTTACACTGTTCTTTAGCTTTCTGCACTGGCCACAAACTTCGGTCTCCTTCGGTCTGCCAGGCAAACCAGGCTGAGGCTATAAAAACTTTGTTTTGTTTTGCATGGGGACCGAACCGGCGCTGTCTTGCACACACCGACAGTAAAAGGAGAGGGTTGTTGTTAAGGAGACTGCCGGACCTTGTGTCTCTTCCTGCTCTATAGCAGTTGGCTACTCCTAGTCCGAAAGGACAAAAAGTTACAACAACAACAACAACATAGAATGTTTCAAAGCAAGAATTCTAGAAAAAACCACAGACGGAACACTGTCTTTTTAAAAGCTCATCTTCTTGCGCCTAAGCCTGAGCTGAGCATAAGCCTAAGTGTATGTAAGCCTAAAATTAGGGTAGGCTAGGTTGGGTTTCCTCCCAGGAAAACAGGCATCCAAAGACGAGTACAATGCATTGTACTGCATGTTAGTATGTACTGCACTGTTGTTATCCAAACCTGAAACTTACCAACGGGACGACAAGTTCGCATTTTAAGGACCGTATGCACTTGTTCGGCCACAGCTCCAGAGAACCGAATTTATGCCCTTCTGTGGCTTGCAGAGCACCCAAAACGTTGCTGTCCGTAATGCCAGGACAAACAAACTTTTCTGGGGACAAATATTGAACACAGGCATCTAGGACACGTTGCTTCCACTGGTCTTTGTTGACAATTTGCTCCACAGTAATGCACTGAGTCGCCACCACTAATTGCAACAAACCGTCCGACCGAAGTAGTAGTTTTCTACAGGTCACCGGAATTTCACTTCCAGATACTGTCAAGTCACACTGCTTTGGCTGCAACTCCAACCATGTCAAAGCAGAACTAGATGAGTAGACAAGCTGGCCATTCAAGTGGGGCAACTCTTTCTCAAATGCCAACATCCACTGTCGCATGTTTGTCTGCAAAAAGAGTGGATGAATTTCAAAGCTATTGATTAAGAAACCGTTAAATATGAAAACCGAACTGCAGAACGGAACAACGCAGGATTTGAGCGGATTTTTACAGGTTCATGGACGGATAAACAAAACTACACAGACGGTTGTACTGTTGTAGTCATGTAAAAAATTTTAGAACATTATGCAGTACAGTCATGTCTCGTTTATCTGGACTTTTTTTTCTAATTAACGAGACACGGCTGCATACAACGGTCCGAAAAATTTGGAGGGAGGTGTGTGAAGTTGTTGTTATTGTTAATAGCCGCTATACCCCCAGGAAAGAGGCAGAGGCGATTGGGTCGGTCCACAGGTCCCGCACTGTCAGAGACGTGGGTCTGGTTGCACAGTCGAAAAGATGGCTGATGGTGTGCCGTTCGAGGTTGCAGTCGGGACACAGCTCCGAGATATCCGGGTGTAGGCGGTGCTGATAAGAGCGTAGAAACCCGCCTTATCCCGAGCGTAGCTGGGCCAGAGTAGTGCGCACCTTTCTGGACAGAGTGGCTTCAGATGTGTTAATTAGAGGGGCTCAGTCAGCAGAACCGATTTTGGCCCAAGCCAGCCGTTGGCGAACTCCACAAAGTAACTGTGGATGTTCTTCAGATGTACTTGGAGAGAGGGCGCTCCAACGGATCCAAACTCAACCACTTCGTGGTGTTTGGTCCACAGGGTGTCTTTCATAGGACGTGGGCGTTGAGCGTGGTGGACCAGTTCACAGAGAGGGTTGTCCAGGCAAGAAACAGCTGCCAAAAATTTGGCTGATAATAAATCAGAATGCACTTTGACAGGGAGAATCATAGTCTCCTGATGATGAGCCATCTGGGGTGCTGTATAGGGAAAATGCTCATTTCCCAAGAAAGTAAAATAATCGCTGCAATTTGCTTAAAGTTTCCTAAAAAGTCACCAAAATTTGAGGAGTGTGGCTGGATGGAGGCGAGGGGGTAGGGGTAGTGAGAGCGAGAAAAAGGGTCGATCCCTAACGACCAATGTATGCATGACTGTACCATATATAATTTTACAGCAGGTCCATGACTTACTAGACGACTCTCTAAGTACACGCCAAGTAACATAGACCTATTGTAAAGTAAAGTGCATAAAACTGTCATGAATGCTTTTAGTTACTTGCTTGTTGGTCAGTAAGAACATATGATCAAATTACCTGAGAACTAGCAGTGGGGTTGCTGCTGCTATTGTCAGAGGAACAGAGTCTGACATCAGATCTTGAACCGCCGGACAGTGACAGATCATCGGCAATTCGTTGCCAATTAGACGGATCAGGTGGGCTTTCGTTAATAGTAGCCTCTGAAGTACAGCGAGGCCTCTTGCTAACAAGAGTAAGAACGTTCTGCTTCTTCTGCGCTCTTTTCATGACTGATACACGTCCGAACACAATAATTTATCTACAATAAAAATATATTATTATTAATCTATAATGTGGACAATGAAGAGCGGCGCAAATTTGGCGACTAGAGATTAGTGACAACTTGGGATACAGTTACAACCATATAAACAATTTGTTTTGTAATCCAGATTTCTTTGCGCCAAAAATAATTTGTTGAATCCTGGTGTAGCTATTTATTGGGGATTACCGGATACCAGATAGGCCTAGATATCCAAAATTCGCATTTCGAACAACTATTTTATCCGTATAACAGTGGGTGGATGTTCTCACATTAACCCAGCAAGCAGTAGGTATTTTAAACAAGAAAAGAAGAGAAAATCAGGCTATTACTATTATTACTATACGGCAAACAGTTGTTTCGAATGGACTCAAGCGCCAGGAGAACGCCGTCCCAACACCTCATCAGCAGGCGGAGGTTCGCCGCGACCTGGCGACCGCGGAGCACCAGGCACTTCGGCCATGGCACCAGAAAACGGCTTGGCAGCCGACAGCGGGCTTGGCAGCCCAAAACAGAAACCCAAAGCAATGGGCACGCACAAAGCAGGGCAGCGAGGCAACGACGGCCACGGCCAAAATACAGTCATGTCTCGTTAATCCGGACGGTCTGCGGCCCATTCGGTCCAGTTTGCTTGAGCGCGTGCGTTGTTGATGCGCGCGCATTAAACTAAGCGTCGGGGCTCAGGCAACACATGCGGCGCACACTGTAGCGAGCCGGGCGCAACGCGAACGGTTGTAATTTAGGCTTCATATTTGCAAATATAATCAGAATTCTTTTTAATAGTATGATAATCACAATTCTATATAATCATAAATTCAGATAATCATAATTCTATTCGTTTTGTACACAATAAAAATCTAACAATGTCAACTTTCAGCAATATATGTACGGGTATTGAAACAAACAATAAACAGCTACATACATACAGCTAGATTATTTATCCGTCTGCTCAGGCGACAATTCAGCAAGCAAAGCTCAAGCAAAGCAGCCAGAGCTCAAGCTCGTTTTTGTAGCGTTGAATCCATTCATCAAGGCGTTGGTATTTGGGGTCTCTTCATTTGGGTTTGCCTCCACGCAGCAAGTGCTCGATCTCACAGAGATCGAGGTGGTGCTCCTTCTGAAGGGTGGGCATAAGAGCTCGCAGCGGCAAGTGTTCTCTTCCGATGATCGACTCATTCAACTTGTTATGAAAGCCCTCGGCCGCGTTTGTGGCTCTGTCAGAGTCATTATCGTACTGGTCCAGCGGTTCAGAGGAATTTGACCAAGCCAGTATGATGAGAAGTACTTGCTTGCTTGCCCTTGCGAACAGCTTGACACACTTCCCGTTCAATTGAAACTGCCACGACTTTCTAAACTTTGTCTATCGCTCTCATCCGTACCTCGTTCACGTCAGGTTCGCAGGCTGAAAAATGCCCGACCAGCGGGTCTTTGGTTATTCGATCATTGCTGACTGTTGACAATCGCAACTTTGTTGTCACCTATCTTTCTCTGAACGCGTTTGCAGCCAACACAAGCATAGCGAGTTCCAGCCTTCAGCACATCTTTCTTTGAAAAACTGTAGCACTTTCCATTTCCAGTGGAACATACAAGCATTAAAACTCCTCTCTCAGACCGACGCGAATAATTTGCCGCCCCAAAGTCAGCCATCCTCACACTAACAGACCAGATTACTTTCCGCATTCAACCGGTCAAAGGCTATTATTGACCTCTAGTGTCAATAATCTCTCAGATCAGTGTTTGTTTCAATTGACCGGCGGCGATGGATTATTTATTCCAGTTCCCTATCTCTGCCGTCTGCTTTAATTTATTCGGCATGCCAGTTCCCTCTCTCTGCCATTCTGCTTTAAATAGCGCGCTTTTGTCTCGCAGCGAGGGCCTGATCTCGCGGCCGCTTTGTAATTGCATCGGCGCGCCGTGCATTAAACTAAGATCTGGACCGAATGGGCCGCAAATCAATCCGGACAAGTTGGGACCGGCCAATTTTGTCCGGATTAGCGAATTTCCGGATTAACGAATCAAAGCTAAAACACTGTTTTTCGGGTCAAAGGTCTAAATGACAGCTTTTTGTTAGTTGCATATCAGATTCTGCAGCTGTACCTCCTAATTAAAACCCAAATACTTATTTCAGCTGATTATAGCTCCTAAAAAGGCAAAAATAATCACATTCTGATTCAAAGAAAAGCATTATTAAATTTAAAATTCACACCTGAATTGAAAAATTGCGCATGGATTTTGTCCAAATTAACCAAATCCGGATTAACGAATCACTTTACCATACAAATTTCGAAGTTGGGACCCCAAAATCTTCTGTCCGGATTAACGAATCCGGATCCGGATTAACGAGTCATATAACATGGGGGAAAATTGGGACCTGGCCTAATCTTGTCCGGAAGGCGAATATCCGGATTAACGAGGTCCGGATTAACGAGACATGACTGTAACACATTCTGGCGTGACCTCTGCTGCCCGGGCTTATATAAACCAGTGCAAACCGGTTTTCGCTTTCAAGTTGGCAACGGCCAGTGGTCTAACGCCAGAATGCAATGTAATGAGTGGAGTATTATGTGAAGGAGAACTCTTTGTAGTAAGCCAAACAAATACTACTAGGTCATCGTTCTCTCAGTTAAACGAGCAGTAGGTACCTACCTATCTACCTGTTAACCTAACCACGGACGGCCGTTAATCCTGTCTTTTTTCCTTTTTACGGTAACGTTATGACCAAGAATAAACAAGAAAAGAAGAGAAAAATCAGGAAGATGAAGGGACGCGCGCAAATTCCGTTTTGCTGAACGCACGAATTAACTAATACCTAAGTACGGTCGAACGCAGACGGACACACACGACAGACGGTAGACTACCTGCCCATTAGCTACTACACTAAGAATGACGCCATTTATTAAGTATTTCTAATTATTAATTAACAAATGTCGAAAAAGTCAACAATTTTTGGCCGGCGCATCATTGCTCCGAAATCATGTTGGCCTGTCATAAGTTGCTCCCGTTTTTTCAGGACAGGTTGCGAACGTTCGCAACCAGTCCTGAAATATTGGCGCAGCGCATGGTAGGCCGGCCGGCCGTTGAGTGGAGCATTCTTGCTATTTTATTATGTATTCTTGGTTTTACTATGGGACAAAATTTCGAACTTGAATTTCTTTCCTGCTAAAAACAGTTGGGACCTAGAATTTGGGGTTTTTAGGTAACTTTTAGAGTACTTTAAGAATTTTTGGTCGGTTTTTGATTTTGACGAAAAAAAGTTTTTTCGACCCCCTCCCCGCCCCACTAGCTCGTCTGGAACCCCCCCCCCCCTATGTGGGTTTTTTATTTCAGAGTACTGTAGCGCCATTTGTTAGCTACAGATTGGTGCTAAGCATGATAACCCTCGGCCCGGGGTTTTGGAGTAAATTGACTCCAAATAGCTGAAAATCGAAATTCAACTTCGAAATTTTGTCCCATAGTAAAACTGAAAAAAATGCGATGCAAATTAGCGATTTTTGAGCGTTTTTCAGTACCCGACCCCCTCCCCCCTGAAATTTGGGCCGAGACCCGCCAACCCTGTATGTGCCTCTAAAAAGCATACATCTCTTGATGGCCGAGCGCTTGCAAGCGACGCCAGTCACTCTGACCGAGATGGAAGAAGCAGCCGTTCTGCTGCGCGTTCAGAAACTCGGCTGCGAAAGCGTTGATGGCTGCGAGTTCAAAATCGGTCATGATGTGACGTGGATTGAGACCGGGCTGAAGCGCTTTGACCTGAGCCAAAAAGTAGCGGTACGTTTCCTCTCTTTTGTTGGGAAGAAGAGCGTACACCAAAGGGTGAGTGGCACCGTTTTGAAAATTTTGGGAATTTTAATTGATGCCGGCACTGTCAGCGTGAGTTCAAAACCAGCTGAACGGACTGAATTCGAAAGTTAGTTTGCATTGATAAGATTTGATTGCCAGATTGAGTTCCGCTCACATATCCTGTGTGCGATTGCACACCTCAGCAAAGCAAACAAACAAAAATTTAAAAAACGCACATTTTTCCGTGAATGGTGTAGATTTGCTCAAACAACGGTGGAGCCGTATCAAACGTGCCATCAGAGGACCACTCGAAGCAGTCTCTCAGAAGCCCGAGGTTGCGGTCCGTCGAGAAAATCAAAACGCGATCACGCGGGGCTCGATTTTGGTCGTTCGCACTGTCAAAGAGCAGGAAAGGCACAGCTGAAATTGTAAGTGTTGTCAATTTCCAAATAATTTTGACTGGCAACTTTTCCGTCTCTGTCTGTTAACTAACATTGAGAGTAACACTGTAGTAACTAACAACAAAATTAACTAACAATGAGTTTCGAACCGGTTTAAGTCTAATAGCAGCAATATTTTTGCGTAACTTATGCTGGCCGGGGTTCTGGTCATATTGAGAATAGGCCTGAGGAATGACCAGATCTTCCCGTCGAGCTAGAAGGACAGGTGCAGCGGCTGCAACTTTGCGCACCTTTCGCACGATTTCTTTGCAGGCCTTCAACGACGGCAGCCGACCTGCAGCCGCCAGAGTGACACCGGCGTGCACCTGCGCCGTGATGGCTGTCGGACCTGTTGAAATGTTGCGACAGATGATTGTGTAAGCGCGGCCGCGCGCAACACCCGTTGTCATATGTAAATATTTGTCTCTTATACATTCTTCTCTAGAGGAGCGCGCCGCGCTACATATTGTTGGCTAGGAAAAATGGGCGGGATTACGACGACGCATTATGAAAAACGACTGCGACTGATGAAGAAAATTAAAATTCTGGCTCCGACAAGCGTTGTAGCCTGTTTCCGTGTGTATTGTGTTATAAATTGATAACGATCGAGCTTGAAATGAGGTCGGAAATTGGTCCTTAGTTTTGTTGTTAGGCTCCTCCTCTTGTCAGAGCGTGGCTCGGTTGCCGATGATTGGTGGCGAAAGTGGGGGCGGTTGTTCGGTGTCTGGTGATTGGGTCGATTGTTTTGTTATAGGTTGGCTACTTTGTTGTTGCGTTAGTCGACGGCCGCTGATTAGCACGGGATGAGTTTAAAACATCGTGGCCGTTTGTGATTGGTCGGTCGTAAATCGACGTCTGATGATTGGTCGATTTTTTGTTATTTTTGCTCTTTGGAAGTTTCGCCGACCGGTCCTACTGCCGCCAGAGACCGGTCAGTGCTTAGAATATAGTGCATGCAGCGATGCAAATCTGCCGCCGGCGACAGGTCAGTGCTTAGAATGTAGTGCATGGAATGCAAATCTGCTGCCGCCGGCGACAGGTCAGTGCTTAGAATGTAAACTGTTTCTGGGGAGGGGTGAGGGGGTTTGGTCTTTTTACCCAGGGGGGTAACCCCCAAAAATCCTATCACACGTTTGGTTTCATACATATTATGTATATGCGCTATTTTTACTTAAAATAAGCAGCAAAAGTTACAGGTTTATCTAAATGGACAGAGACCGGAGCAAACAACTGGCCGAGCTGTGCCTCAACGCCACTGAGCGTCCCGAAAATTTTTGACGGATCAGGTGTAGCTGGGGGGGGAAAAATCAGGAACCGATCCCAAACAAAAATTTTTGACGGATCAGGTGTAGCTGGGGGGGGAAAAATCAGGAACCGATCCCAAACAAAAATTAATGTGTTTAATGATCATAATTAATTATAAATTAACGATTTCTATCGATAAATATCGATTATCGAAAATTTTTTTGGCAAAATTCCAAAATTTCAAAATCGTCCAAAATGGTCAAGTCATATATCATTTGAAAGCCCTTCGCCTGGCGAGTCTAATGATCACTAAATCAGCATAGGAAACGCCCCGGGGGGCCTGTTTTGCCAAATATAAAAGTACCCCTAGAGACGCATCAGTATAGGCACGCTCCAGAGGCCTGTTTTCCCAATATAAAAATACCCCTAGAGGCACGCATCAGTATAGGCACGCTCCGGAGGGCCTGTTTTCCAAATATAAAAATACCCCTACAGGGACGCATTAGTATAGGGACGCTCCGGAGGGCCTGTTTTAAAAACATAAAAATACCCCTAGGGGGCGCATCAGTATAGGGCACGCTCCGGAGGGCCTGTTTTAAAAACATAAAAATACCCCTAGGGGGACGCATCAGTATAGACACGCTCCGGAGGGCCTGTTTTCCAAATATAAATATACCCCTAGAGACGCATCAGTACAGGGCACGCTCCGGAGGGCCTATTTTCCAAATATAAAAATACCCCTAGGGGTGCGCATCAGTATAGGGCACGGTCCGGAGTCGTACAGTCATATGAAAGTTAATTGATTAGTATCTAATCCATTTCTGACCTTCCCTGATTTTTCTCCCCCCAGCTACACCTAACCCTTTTTGACCACCACAGGCTACGAACAAAACATCAAGAATGATTTGCTTTTGGCAGCTCCGGACACCAACGACGCCTCTCAACTTGTTAGAATAAAGGTAAGGAGACTAAATTAAAAGGTTTGAATATTTATTAAATCTCAATAATTGTCAGGTGACAACCGACACTGTCCACGGCCAAAAATTTGGTTCTCTTATTTTCTCCTAAAACTTGAATATGGCCGGCCGAGGGGGTCTACCAAAAATTTGGTTCTCTTATTTTCTCCTAAAATTTGAATACGGCCGGCCGAGGGGGTCTACCAAAAATTTGGTTCTCTTATTTTCTCCTAAAACTTGAATACGGCCGGCCGAGGGGGTCTACCAAAAATTTGGTTCTCTTATTTTCTCCTAAAACTTGAATACGGCCGGCCGAGGGGGTCTACCAAAAATTTGGTTCTCTTATTTTCTCCTAAAACTTGAATACGGCCGGCCGAGGGGGTCTACCAAAAATTTGGTTCTCTTATTTTCTCCTAAAACTTGAATACGGCCGGCCGAGGGGGTCTACCAAAAATTTGGTTCTCTTATTTTCTCCTAAAACTTGAATATGGCCGGCCGAGGGGGTCTACCAAAAATTTGGTTCTCTTATTTTCTCCTAAAACTTGAATACGGCCGGCCGAGGGGGTCTACCAAAAATTTGGTTCTCTTATTTTCTCCTAAAACTTGAATACGGCCGGCCGAGGGGGTCTACCAAAAATTTGGTTCTCTTATTTTCTCCTAAAACTTGAATACGGCCGGCCGAGGGGGTCTACCAAAAATTTGGTTCTCTTATTTTCTCCTAAAACTTGAATACGGCCGGCCGAGGGGGTCTACCAAAAATTTGGTTCTCTTATTTTCTCCTAAAACTTGAATACGGCCGGCCGAGGGGGTCTACCAAAAATTTGGTTCTCTTATTTTCTCCTAAAACTTGAATACGGCCGGCCGAGGGGTCTACCAAAAATTTGGTTCTCTTATTTTCTCCTAAAACTTGAATACGGCCGGCCGAGGGGGTCTACCAAAAATTTGGTTCTCTTATTTTCTCCTAAAACTTGAATACGGCCGGCCGAGGGGGTCTACCAAAAATTTGGTTCTCTTATTTTCTCCTAAAACTTGAATACGGCCGGCCGAGGGGGTCTACCAAAAATTTGGTTCTCTT
The DNA here is from genome assembly GCA_030248155.1 of Sabatieria punctata. Classification (NCBI taxonomy): domain Eukaryota; kingdom Metazoa; phylum Nematoda; class Chromadorea; order Araeolaimida; family Comesomatidae; genus Sabatieria; species Sabatieria punctata. The sequence continues at coordinate 4,582 of JASANB010004299.1, read as the reverse complement.
ATTTTCTCCTAAAACTTGAATATGGCCGGCCGAGGGGGTCTACCAAAAATTTGGTTCTCTTATTTTCTCCTAAAACTTGAATATGGCCGGCCGAGGGGGTCTACCAAAAATTTGGTTCTCTTATTTTCTCCTAAAACTTGAATATGGCCGGCCGAGGGGGTCTACCAAAAATTTGGTTCTCTTATTTTCTCCTAAAACTTGAATACGGCCGGCCGAGGGGGTCTACCAAAAATTTGGTTCTCTTATTTTCTCCTAAAACTTGAATACGGCCGGCCGAGGGGGTCTACCAAAAATTTGGTTCTCTTATTTTCTCCTAAAACTTGAATACGGCCGGCCGAGGGGTCTACCAAAAATTTGGTTCTCTTATTTTCTCCTAAAACTTGATTTGGGGCGGCCGCGGGGTCTTCCAAAAATTTGGTTCTCTTATTTTCTCCTAAAACTTGAATACGGCCGGCCGAGGGGTCTACCAAAAATTTGGTTCTCTTATTTTCTCCTAAAACTTGAATACGGCCGGCCGAGGGGGTCTACCAAAAATTTGGTTCTCTTATTTTCTCCTAAAACTTGAATACGGCCGGCCGAGGGGGTCTACCAAAAATTTGGTTCTCTTATTTTCTCCTAAAACTTGAATATGGCCGGCCGAGGGGGTCTACCAAAAATTTGGTTCTCTTATTTTCTCCTAAAACTTGAATAAGGCCGGCCGAGGGGGTCTACCAAAAATTTGGTTCTCTTATTTTCTCCTAAAACTTGAATACGGCCGGCCGAGGGGGTCTACCAAAAATTTGGTTCTCTTATTTTCTCCTAAAACTTGAATACGGCCGGCCGAGGGGGTCTACCAAAAATTTGGTTCTCTTATTTTCTCCTAAAACTTGAATACGGCCGGCCGAGGGGTCTACCAAAAATTTGGTTCTCTTATTTTCTCCTAAAACTTGAATACGGCCGGCCGAGGGGTCTGCCAAAAATTTGGTTCTCTTATTTTCTCCTAAAACTTGAATACGGCCGGCCGAGGGGGTCTACCAAAAATTTGGTTCTCTTATTTTCTCCTAAAACTTGAATATGGCCGGCCGAGGGGGTCTACCAAAAATTTGGTTCTCTTATTTTCTCCTAAAACTTGAATACGGCCGGCCGAGGGGGTCTACCAAAAATTTGGTTCTCTTATTTTCTCCTAAAACTTGAATACGGCCGGCCGAGGGGGTCTACCAAAAATTTGGTTCTCTTATTTTCTCCTAAAACTTGAATACGGCCGGCCGAGGGGGTCTACCAAAAATTTGGTTCTCTTATTTTCTCCTAAAACTTGAATACGGCCGGCCGAGGGGGTCTACCAAAAATTTGGTTCTCTTATTTTCTCCTAAAACTTGAATACGGCCGGCCGAGGGGGTCTACCAAAAATTTGGTTCTCTTATTTTCTCCTAAAACTTGAATACGGCCGGCCGAGGGGGTCTACCAAAAATTTGGTTCTCTTATTTTCTCCTAAAACTTGAATATGGCCGGCCGAGGGGGTCTACCAAAAATTTGGTTCTCTTATTTTCTCCTAAAACTTGAATATGGCCGGCCGAGGGGTCTACCAAAAATTTGGTTCTCTTATTTTCTCCTAAAACTTGAATACGGCCGGCCGAGGGGGTCTACCAAAAATTTGGTTCTCTTATTTTCTCCTAAAACTTGAATACGGCCGGCCGAGGGGGGTCTACCAAAAATTTGGTTCTCTTATTTTCTCCTAAAACTTGAATACGGCCGGCCGAGGGGTCTACCAAAAATTTGGTTCTCTTATTTTCTCCTAAAACTTGAATACGGCCGGCCGAGGGGGTCTACCAAAAATTTGGTTCTCTTATTTTCTCCTAAAACTTGAATACGGCCGGCCGAGGGGGTCTACCAAAAATTTGGTTCTCTTATTTTCTCCTAAAACTTGAATACGGCCGGCCGAGGGGGTCTACCAAAAATTTGGTTCTCTTATTTTCTCCTAAAACTTGAATACGGCCGGCCGAGGGGGTCTACCAAAAATTTGGTTCTCTTATTTTCTCCTAAAACTTGAATACGGCCGGCCGAGGGGGTCTACCAAAAATTTGGTTCTCTTATTTTCTCCTAAAACTTGAATACGGCCGGCCGAGGGGGTCTACCAAAAATTTGGTTCTCTTATTTTCTCCTAAAACTTGAATACGGCCGGCCGAGGGGGTCTACCAAAAATTTGGTTCTCTTATTTTCTCCTAAAACTTGAATACGGCCCGCCGAGGGGGTCTACCAAAAATTTGGTTCTCTTATTTTCTCCTAAAACTTGAATATGGCCGGCCGAGGGGGTCTACCAAAAATTTGGTTCTCTTATTTTCTCCTAAAACTTGAATATGGCCGGCCGAGGGGGTCTACCAAAAATTTGGTTCTCTTATTTTCTCCTAAAACTTGAATACGGCCGGCCGAGGGGGTCTACCAAAAATTTGGTTCTCTTATTTTCTCCTAAAACTTGAATACGGCCGGCCGAGGGGGTCTACCAAAAATTTGGTTCTCTTATTTTCTCCTAAAACTTGAATACGGCCGGCCGAGGGGGTCTACCAAAAATTTGGTTCTCTTATTTTCTCCTAAAACTTGAATATGGCCGGCCGAGGGGGTCTACCAAAAATTTGGTTCTCTTATTTTCTCCTAAAACTTGAATATGGCCGGCCGAGGGGGTCTACCAAAAATTTGGTTCTCTTATTTTCTCCTAAAACTTGAATACGGCCGGCCGAGGGGGTCTACCAAAAATTTGGTTCTCTTATTTTCTCCTAAAACTTGAATACGGCCGGCCGAGGGGGTCTACCAAAAATTTGGTTCTCTTATTTTCTCCTAAAACTTGAATACGGCCGGCCGAGGGGGTCTACCAAAAATTTGGTTCTCTTATTTTCTCCTAAAACTTGAATACGGCCGGCCGAGGGGGTCTACCAAAAATTTGGTTCTCTTATTTTCTCCTAAAACTTGAATACGGCCGGCCGAGGGGGTCTACCAAAAATTTGGTTCTCTTATTTTCTCCTAAAACTTGAATACGGCCGGCCGAGGGGGTCTACCAAAAATTTGGTTCTCTTATTTTCTCCTAAAACTTGGAATACGGCCGGCCGAGGGGGTCTACCAAAAATTTGGTTCTCTTATTTTCTCCTAAAACTTGAATACGGCCGGCCGAGGGGGTCTACCAAAAATTTGGTTCTCTTATTTTCTCCTAAAACTTGAATATGGCCGGCCGAGGGGGTCTACCAAAAATTTGGTTCTCTTATTTTCTCCTAAAACTTGAATACGGCCGGCCGAGGGGTCTACCAAAAATTTGGTTCTCTTATTTTCTCCTAAAACTTGAATACGGCCGGCCGAGGGGGTCTACCAAAAATTTGGTTCTCTTATTTTCTCCTAAAACTTGAATACGGCCGGCCGAGGGGGTCTACCAAAAATTTGGTTCTCTTATTTTCTCCTAAAACTTGAATACGGCCAGCCGAGGGGTTTTACCGAATTATTGATTCCCTTACCTTCTCCTAAAACTTGAATACGGCCGGTCTACCAAAGATTCGAGCCATATGGGGGCCGGAAAATGAGGTCTGGGTTAGTCAAAATGTGAAAATTCGGGCTGTGGGCCTGCCGGCTTTGGGGTCGTCCGTTTCCAGCGCTTGAGCGGTGTGTTTTGGCGGTGGAGACTAGCACAAATTGGTGGGCCGGCAACCCTCCCCCACCGTGGTCATTGTATGTTTCGATCTGTCTCAAAAAGTATGCTAAAATAGTTTAATTTGACTAACAAATTCTCAGAAACATCGTTTAGGGGCCACCCGGCGGAGGAAGGGGCAGAGTTAGTTCTGAACATAAGAGCCGCCAAATTCCCCCAATTAAATCGTCAGAGCGCAGGTTCCAACCGAGGCGAGGCGAGGGGGTGACCGCCTGGTGACATGTTACATACATGTAACAGGTCCCGGCCGGCTAGGAGATTGGGGGGAGGATGGTTTTTTGCACCAGGTGGGGGTCGAGGGCGGTTTCGCCCAGAGGAGGGGTTCCAAAAGTTCAAAAAGCTCCAGAACGCCTGGAAAGGCGTTTTTTATCACGCTTTTCTTTAGTAAGGAGGCTAAAAACAGTATTTTAAGCTGCCAGATAGCGTTTTAGAACTAAAAACAACCAAAAAGCGATAAGATAAGAAGGGTATTCTATAACACCGATTACTCCTAAACATCTGCAGTGGAAACGCAAAAACTCACTTTCCAAAGCCTTTGCAGCGAATCGTAAGCTAAAAATTAGTTATTTCTGAACCACTTTGTCTGTACTGGAACCGCTACCAGCATACATGTAACAGGGGGGTTTGCCCCCAACCCGACTAGGCCAGACCCCGTCCGGAATTTTCTGGAAAGTAATTTTGTAGCAAATTTTTGCATTTTTTAAAATTCAGACACAAAAATGGCCAAAATCGCCTGCAAAACAGCACTTTTTAAGCTGTATTTCAGCCCAAATTAACGAGTTTTTCGATTTTTGAGCGTTTTTTAGTGCCCAACTCCCCTCACCCTTCGGCGGATGACCTGTTACATGTATGGCTACCAGTACTTTTTGGGTCCGGAGGGTCCCTAAACTGTTTCGGGGGAGGGATGAGGGGGTTCGG
>JASANB010004298.1:0-38500 GCA_030248155.1 Sabatieria punctata | reverse complement strand
GGAGATTACTAGTGTTCCGACGATATCAAAACTTGTCGATATTCGATATCGATATCGATATTTTCAGTTCAATATCGATCGATATCGATATCGATATCGATATTTATAGTTTTGCAAGAAAATGTGAAAATTTGAAAGAGCAAACTGCTCTCGCTGCTTATCAGTCAAGTACTGATGCAATCAGCGATCTGATATCAATTAAGTAGAGAATCGCAGAAAAGTAGTAGCCCTTCTGAACCCCTTCAATGAAAAGGTTGACCCCTCGGGCCAGATGCCCCACCCTCATTAGGCATAATGAGCTCAAACAGAATAGCGTATTTTGAAACTAAGTTTAATGAAAAATATGCCAAAAACCTTGATTTTAGTAAAAAGTCGGACTTTTTTAGCTTAACATCCTTTCAACCACCCATCAGCCGACGGTTCCCCTCAGGATTTGAAAATGTACCACCGCTCAGTCAAAATACTAGCAGTTCATGTCTACTTCTGCCCTCCTGCTTCAAGTGTGCGGAGTGAGCAAATCTTCCGTGTTGCTGCAGACATTTAAGAACCATACAGTACATGGGCCGGAAAAATGGATTGGGGGTAGTCAAAATACTAAAATTTGGGGATGGGCCTGCCGGTTTGGGGGGTCGCGGCGATTTTGGTGGGTGGGTCAGGAACATAAGTCGGCTTCAGGTGGGTGGGTGGGGTCGTTCGGGGGGATCGAGCCCAAGTTGGAGAGTGCGCAAACCCCCCAGACCCCCCGCGGCCCATGTATGCTAAGAACCAAAGCGTTGCTGTCAGAAAGCTGAGAATGGCGAGAAATTGATGTTTCTGAGAGCTATCATGCCACTGTTACGTTTTGACTATAGAATCGATTTCTGAGTTGTTCAGGAAAAACTGTTTTTTTACTGTTCCAGAGAAATAAACTTGGTGCCAGTTTTGTTTTATTTCCTGATTTATCCACACAAAAATATCGAAAATATCGATGCGAAATATCGCGATATCGATATCGATATCGATATTGGAAAAAGGGTCGATATATCGACTTTTCGATATCGATATCGATATATCGTCGGAACCCTAGAGATTACCTAACAGAAGATGTGATGCGTTCTCACATCTGGGGATGGGGATGACGTACAAATATAACTGTGCCAGCTGGCACAGTCAGGGATTTATTTCCCCACAGGTAGCGTACGTTCGTACGTACGTACAGTACAACCCAGGAAATGATAACCAAAGTTTCTGTGAGACCAAGTTTCTGGGGTTTCAGAAACCCGGCCAGAAACTTCCCAATAGGCCGGCCAAGTGTCGGATTACTGTGTCAGTTTATGTAAGCACACCAGCAGACGCCAATCGGATTAATTACGCAATTAGGTGGCCTCCCGGGCCAGGTATTGTTTATCGCGCCCCTGCTTGTCACTTTTGACACGGAGCGAGAATCTGGGACAGAAACGCCAGAAACTGAGGTCAGAAACGTTTGGCCAGAAACTCGCCCACACAAAAGATACAGAAACTTGCCAAAAACTTTAGTCATCTCAGAAACTTTGGCTATCATGTCCTGGGTTGTACTGTATGTACATATGTGTAGTACCGCATCAGGTGCGATACCGTAAATGGGTGTCGCCTTGATCGAAGTTTCAGGTGACATCAATCATACAGGCCGGGAAATCCCTGTCTGTTAGAGTTCTTTCGATATCTCCCAAAAAGGGAGAACAACAGTACGTATTGCCAATGCCTAAATATTAAAAGATTTTTACGGTGTTCTTGTGTTGTCTCTACAGCATCGGTCAGGCAGACGAGCTTGTTTGAGGGCGCACTTGATTGAGGAAATGCTTCAATGCTGCCAGAGTGAGTTTCTGGTCACTGTTCATTAGCCTCCTCCAGTAACACGGTCTACATAGATTTCATGGCGTATCCGGGATTTTGAAAAAGTAGGTGGTAAAATTTCGAACAATCTTTGTTGCGCCGCTCCGCCTCCAGAACGAAAGTTTTCAAAAATTAGTTTCTAAGGGCAGGATTAAGTTTAAAGTAAATACAATGTAATCTATCGGTTTTTGTGATGTTTGGTCCGTTTCGGCTGCCTACCTCCGTACATCGGTTGGGTAGGCAAGTGACCAAGTAGCAGGCTCTCGCGCTCAACTAACAAATTTACCAATCCTATTAGTCACAAGCTTATTGTTATTCCGCCCCGGCTTATAAATTTGATTTGGCTCGACTGACCGACACTGTTTTCTTTTGGTTGTTTGTGTTGAGAATCCGTGGCTGGAATGGAAATGTGACAGATCGCTAAGCACAGCCACGTGCCGTTTAAAATGCAGATTGGGTTAAGTTCTAATTGAGCTCGTCTCACTCACTTACTCCCCAGCGGTCCTTTTTCTCATCAAGTTTGGGCGCCACTCGTTGGCGCTAACCGAACAAACTTTGCTCGTGGTGCAATGGTGACCGCCTGGTGTCGTCTGGAAGGTAACTGCACTTGTGCAGAAGAGACTGACTACGGCACTGCACGCTTTGTGCTCATTTCGCTCTGCAGTTGCATAGCAGTGGTGGGAGTTCTGGCTAATCTCTTGCTTATTTGGATCTTCTGCAGACTGATCAAGGTACTTCCGTGTTTTGCGGCAAGAACGCTCTCTAACGCAAAAGAATTAACTTAATTTCTACTGTGGCCAGAAACCCTTACAGGAAAAATTTGCTGATATCCATACATGAGACATCCGTACACACCTCCCCCTCGCCGGCCCATACCCCCTCGGCCGGCCATACACCCCCTCCCCGACCCCCCTCTAGGAGGGAGAAAATTTTCGCTTATTTAAGGCAAAATAGGCGTTTCTTGGACTTTTTCGGGGACCCCTCCCCCGAGGTCTCCAGACCCTAGAGATGTTCACGAGCCTAAAAATCGCGGCTCGGCTCGGCTGGATTGTGAGCTCTATTCAGGTTAGCTCGTTTCAGCTCGTTTGTGCGCCACCAAGCTCGCTCGAGCTCGGCTCGCGAGCTTTAACTTTGGCGGAAACGTTAAAAAATTGAAAAGTAAGACCGTGAAATCAATACTTCAAGCTTTTCCTCACTAATTTTCTGTTTGAATGCTTAAAATAATGCAGCAAACATTGAAATTAAACGAATTTTACATACAAAAGCCCAATATTTTCATATTTTAATTAAATTTTACGCATTTTTAAGTTTGGAGCGCGTTCTGGGCTCGGACCGCGAGCTTCCTACTAACCATGATAAGCTCGCTCGATCTGGGCTCGCGGGCCGAGCTTTTTCAGGCTCGTGAACATCTCTACCAGACCCCCCTCCGGATTTTTCCGGCCCATGTATGCTGATATCGCTTTAAAAACAGTCTTAGTTATAAGCGTTTGGCCCATAATTCTGATCTTTACGACTATTGGATTGATGAGACATGACCAGACCTCTAACCACCTTGATTTGGGCCCGATTACCTGGTTCGTGAGCTATGCAGCCATCGTGCAAGATCAGATTTCAGAGCGAAAAATGTGGAATGCGTATTTACGCCACCGCACTTGCAGCATGCGATACGTGTCTATGTGCCGAGTTCCTTGTAATGTTTCAAAGCGATGCGATGGCCTCCTACCAGCGGATGGAATTTTTCCAGCAAGTCATGTTCAAAACAATCAAGTCTACCTTCATCTACTCCAAGATAACTCAGCTGGCAATTCCCTATTACATTCTCGCCTCGACCACTGAGCGATGGGCACTCATGTCAAAGTTCAACGAACATCCCTGCGTCGACTGCATGAGCACCAATCTAACGCGCATTATTGTTGTAACTTTCATTGTGGTCGGCGCCACGCTCCTCAAGTACGTGACATACATACAGTAGTAATCTTTTGTACGCCCCGACAATTTCAAATCTCCTGACCAGTACGAATAATTAAGGTGCATTTTGCGAGAAAGTCAGCTTTGGTGCCGAAGAGAGGGGGCAAGCAGGGCCATCTCACGGATCTGGCTGATATTTATATCTATTAAAATAGAGCACAGTCGAAGACCAATGGTGCATGCCCGGCCACCAGCAACCCCCTAGAACCGGAGCTACACCCCCTCAAAGTTGGGTCGGCAGCAATTTTCGGGCTCATTTTTGTTATCGGTTTACGCAGTGAATGTCGCTATGTAGCCAAGGAACACAACAGAGTTTATTGACACAACACAAGTAGTAATTCGTTAGACAACAACAAGAAGGTATATGCAAAAATGTCACTGCATCTGCTTTCATTCCTCCCCCTGATGCAGTGAAATACGAGTAATTTTGTCGGTTAACGAAAAGAACAGAGCATCAATGAAATCAACCATTTGTGTACCGTTCAAGATTCTACAGCCATCATAAATACATTTTGGCTTTTTCAAAACGGCTCTAGGGCGCAGCGCATATTTGGTCTTTACTTCTCTAGCATCTTCCTGCGGCAGCTGCGTTGCTTCTTCTTCAACTGGAGGTGGTGGTTGTATTTGATGTTCTTCCGCAGGAGTGCCAACGATGACGTCATCACCCTCCGATACACGTTCACGGTGCAGAGTGAAGTGATCTTCGGCAAAGACAACGTCTTTCAGTGTTTTGACTTTCTTTTTGTCTGGGTCATACAGACGGTATCCAGGAGAATCAATGCCAATCTGATCTCAATCCGCAAGGGTCAAAAGAATGGATTTGGATTCAGTCAACCGCATTTCGATAAATAACAAGTGTCTGATTTATGCCACGAATGGAAAGCTGTGTGGAGTCGCCGTTGACCACGGGACTGGAGACTACCAGCTAGAAGGACATGCTGTCAAGCCGAAAATTCAGAAGATTTTGAAGTTGGCCGACCGATTTTGTGCCGCCATTGTTCCTGAGAACAAGTATGAATTGTGGCATCGTCGTTTAGGTCACGTTGGAGAAGACCGTCTGAAGAAGTTAGTGAACAAGAAAATGGTCAGAGGACTGGATTTTTCAGTACCAGCAGCCGCTCAACTACCGACCTGTGAGGGATGCATTTTTGCAAAAGCGAAGCGTGGACCGCATCCTCGCATTGGTGACGTCACTGCCAGAAAGCCATTTGAACTGGTTCTGTCAGATGTTGGTGTGGTGCAAGTGAAATCCTACTCTGGCTCGAAGTACTATGTCACGTTCACTGACGACTACTCTCGTTTCTCCTGGATATATACCTTGAGGCACAAGTCTGAAGTTTTTGACAAATTCAAGGAATGGTACAGCCTGGTTGTGCGACAATTCGACGCCAATCTAAAGAAATTTCGCAGTGACAATGGTGGAGAATACACATCCGCTGAATTCGAACGTTTTGTGAAGAAAGCAGGCATCGAGCACCAGGTCACACCTCTGTACACACCGCAGTGTAATGGCATAGCAGAACGGCTCAACCGAACGCTTGGAAATATGGTCACGTCGATGCGTTACCTAGCCAACAAGCCGCCACCCTACTGGTCTGAAGCCATTCATGCTGCAGTACATATCAAGAACAGACTTCCAACAAAGTATGGGGATGGAACTAAGACGCCATATGAGCGACTAACTGGCAAGGTCCCAAGTGTCAGTCACCTACGTGTGTGGGGTTGTGACGCGTATGCTCTGAAAGCTCCCATGGACCAGCAGAAGTTCTCTCCGAAGGCGACCAAGTATGTCTTTGTTGGATATGGCATTGATTCTCCTGGATACCGTCTGTATGACCCAGACAAAAAGAAAGTCAAAACACTGAAGGACGTTGTCTTTGCCGAAGATCACTTCACTCTGCACCGTGAACGTGTATCGGAGGGTGATGACGTCATCGTAGGCACTCCTGCGGAAGAACATCAAATACAACCACCACCTCCAGTTGAAGAAGAAGCGACGCAGCCGCCGCAGGAAGATGCTAGAGAAGCAAAGACCAAATATACGCTGCGACCTAGAGCTGCTTTGAGGAAACCAAAACGTCTTGATGATGGCTGTGAAACCATGAGTGATACATATCTGGTTGATTCAATTGATGCTCTACATTTTTCGACAACTGACAAAATTCTTTTATGCCCTGATGGTCCAACCACTATTTTGCAGGACCCGGACCCCAAAACTCTGGAAGAAGCACTTGCTCGGCCAGATGCTGCTGAATGGAAGAAAGCTTGTGATCAAGAAGTACAGTCACTTATAAATATGGGGACTTGGAAACTGGTCGAACTGCCTCCCGGACGGAAAGCCATTGGTTCAAAATGGGTACTCAGACGCAAATACAATGCTGATGGCACACTTAACAAGTACAAGTCACGTGTCGTTGCCAAAGGATTTTCTCAAATCCCTGGGATAGACTATTTCGATACATTTTCGCCAACACTTCGTCTCAACACTCTGCGATCAGTTCTTGCATTTGCTGTATCCAAGAATCTCCTTATTCATCAGATGGATGTTGAAACTGCGTTTCTGAATGGATATGTTGAAGATGGAATCGAAGTCTACATGGCTCAACCGCCTGGATACATCAAGGAAGGAGAAGAACACCTTGTGTGCAAATTGGTCAAGTCGATCTATGGCATCTGTCAAGCTGCTCGTATGTGGAATGTTGAACTCGTTAAGCATCTGAAGGATCTTGGGTTCACTCAGTGCGTCTCAGACTATTCTGTGTTTGTTCGCTTCAACCCATTCGCCATTGTGACTGTGTATGTTGACGATCTCACTCTCATTACTGAAACAGAAGCAGCAATGACCAAGCTGAAAATTGGACTGAGGACAGGTTTCAAGATGGTCGATATGGGTCAGATTCATCATCTACTTGGAATCAACATGATTAGACAGAAAGATGGATCTCTCACTCTGCTGCAAGACCGGTACATTGAACAGATGATACAAAAATTTGGAGTCACTGGAAATCGTATTTATGACACACCTGCCGATTCAAATGTAGTTCTGCGGCGAGAAGATTCAAAGCCGATTGATGAAGAAAGAAGGCGTAAGTATTTGCAGATCGTTGGCAGTCTTCTCTACTGTTCTTTGGCCACTCGTCCAGACATCGCTAATGCTGTTACCAGCTGTGCCCGTTTCTCTTCTCAACCAACTGAAGCACACTGGACTGCCCTCTACCGAATTCTACAGTATCTCAAGGGAACGTCGACCTATGGATTGGTTTACAGGCAAGTATCATTTGATCTGTATGGATTCGCTGATGCAGCTCATGAACTCGACAAAGATGACTCAAAGTCATGGTCCGGCTATGCTTTCATGTTAGCAGATGGTCCGATTTCCTGGCAGTCCTCCAAACAAAAGACAGTTGCTCACTCGACAACAAACGCTGAATATATCGCACTTTCACAAGCAGGTCGTGAAGCTTTGTTTCTGCGACAGTTGTTCGAAGAATTGGGGCAAAAAGGTGTGCCGCCAGTGACTATCTATGAAGACAACTTGCCGACTATGCTTATGACCTATAATCCGATCCATCACGCTCGTCAGAAACATATTCGAATCTGCCATCATTTTCTGCGTGATGAAGTCAATGTACACAAGACCATTTCTCTGGAGCACCTCCCGTCAGAGGATATGGTAGCGGATTTGCTTACAAAACCTTTGCCCAAGAGCACTTTTTGCCGTTTGCGAGAGCTCTATAAACTCTGTTGTGTTCCTTGGCTACATAGCGACATTCACTGCGTAAACCGCTAACAATTTTAATAGCTCTGACACCCTCCATTCAAACGATCACCCTTCATTCGTTTCTTAAGCTAGGATCTCGACTCGCATATGGTTTTGTAGCTGGTCCAATGGCCTTTCATTTTCTGGTACTCCGGTTTCCAGATCGTACCTGGTTACCGAAATATTCGCCGAAAACTGCGAAATTTCGACAAAATGCCACTCCGTTTTTTTTCGAAAAATCTTTATAACTTTTTGTGCAAAGGCCCTGCCAAGCTAATGTTTTAACAAAAGTTAGGCATGAGTTGGCCAAACAAAATGAGCGCCCCAAAGTGTGCGGTTAGGGGGGAGGGGGGGGGGTGTTTTGGCCTCTCAAAGGTGTTCGAAAAAAACTTTTTTCTGCAAAGCTTAGCTGTTAGCATACTGTTATATGCAGTTTTGTGTGCTGAGTTCGAAAATGCATTCAGTTTAGCTAGATTCGCTCTAAATCGGGAGAAATTGGCGTCCAAAGTTGAGACCAACCCTTTTTCTTGACTGGCACTACTCGCTAGCATGACCATTAACCGCGGTGCAATGCAGTTTTTCTTACGTAGTTTTTGCTGCTGATTCCGAAAATAACTTTATTTTTGCTCTACGTTGCCTACTTTTGAAGATATCGGCATTTTTATGATTTGGGAACAAAACGGCTGCACTTGCTGTAGCATGCTCGTTTGAAAGGTGGCTCAATTCAGTCGCATCTAGAGTACAGAGCCATAAAAATTTATATCACCTAATGCAGTTTTTGCCGCTGATTACGAAAATGACATCGGTTTTTCAATCTGACTGCTCCTGAGCTACTTATGTAACTTTTATGCCCTGGTGCTCAGACAATAAGTTATCTGTCAAATCTGGACATAATATGGTATCTATCTGGTGCAATTTTCTCCGCTGATTCAGAATATTATCATATTTTTGCGCTACGGCCACTCTGTCGCAAGTTATGGACCTCCAAAGTTTCATTAAGAAACATGCTGTGAGAAGCCATAATCCTAAAATAAATGTTCAGCATTCATGCATTTCTGAAATGAACCTTTTGTCAGTCAATAGTGTACCCGACCTATTTTGACCCGCTGAGTTAAAAAATGGCGTTTGTTTTTCTCTACTGCTGTTCAATTTTGAGATATTACTGATCAAACAAAATTTGCATTAATATTCATATATCTCCAAAACGAGTTACTATAGATTAAAACAAACGCCATTTTTGAACTCAGCGGGTCAAAATAGGTCGGGTACACTATTGACTGACAAAAGGTTCATTTCAGAAATGCATGAATGCTGAACATTTATTTTAGGATTATGGCTTCTCACGGCATGTTTCTTAATGAAACTTTGGAGGTCCATAACTTGCGACAGAGTGGCCGTAGCGCAAAAATATGATAATATTCTGAATCAGCGGAGAAAACTGCACCAGATAGATACCATATTATGTCCAGATTTGACAGATAACTTATTGTCTGAGTACCAGGGCATAAAAGCTACATAAGTAGCTCAGGAGCAGTCAGATTGAAAAACAGATGTCATTTTCGTAATCAGCGGCAAAAACTGCATTAGGTGATATAAATTTTCTTGGCTCTGTACTCTAGATGCGACTGAATTGAGCCACCTTTCAAACGAGCATGTTACAGCAAGTGCAGCCGTTTTGTTCCCAAATCATAAAAATGCCGATATCTTCAAAAGTAGGCAACGTAGAGCAAAAATAAAGTTATTTTCGGAATCAGCAGCAAAAACTACGTAAGAAAAACTGCATTGCACCGCGGTTAATGGTCATGCTAGCGAGTAGTGCCAGTCAAGAAAAAGGGTTGGTCTCAACTTTGGACGCCAATTTCTCCCGATTTAGAGCGAATCTAGCTAAACTGAATGCATCTTCGAACTCAGCACACAAAACTGCATATAACAGTATGCTAACAGCTAAGCTTTGCAGAAAAAATTTTTTTTCGAACACCTTTGAGAGGCCAAAACACCCCCCTCCCCCCCTAACCGCACACTTTGGGGCGCTCATTTTGTTTGGCCAACTCATGCCTAACTTTTGTTAAAACATTAGCTTGGCAGGGCCTTTGCACAAAAAGTTATAAAGATTTTTCGAAAAAAACGGAGTGGCATTTTGTGGAAATTTCGCAGTTTTCGGCGAATATTTCGGTAACCAGGTACGATCTGGAAACCGGAGTACCAGAAAATGAAAGGCCATTGGACCAGCTACAAAACCATATGCGAGTCGAGATCCTAGCTTAAGAAACGAATGAAGGGTGATCGTTTGAATGGAGGGTGTCAGAGCTATTAAAATGAGCCCGAAAATTGCTGCCGACCCAACTTTGAGGGGGTGTAGCTCCGGTTCCAGGGGGTTGCTGGTGGCCGGGCATGCACCGTTGGTCTTCGACTGTGCTCTATTTTAAGAGATATAAATATCAGCCGGATCCGTGAGATGACCGTGCTTGCCCCCTCAAAGCTGACTTTCTCGCAAAATGCATCTTAAGAAAGATCTCAGTCTTTATTTTGCAGGACACCGAGTGCACTAGAGTACAGTCGTTCCTTTGCAGAAGTTTGAATTTTTGGGCACTCGAAATGAACCACTACCCAAACTGCACCGATTTTTTTCGCTCTCAGAGGCTCGAATTCACGCAGTGGTTGATGGAGAATCAGAAGCTATTCATGCTGGTTGACGTCTACATTGGCGTGGCCTTCCAACTGGCCATTCCGTTCGTCTTGCTGATGTTGCTTAACGCAGCGGTCATGCTACAACTGCGGTGCCAACCCAAATGCAGCACCGAAAATTTCTTCCTCTCACCTCCACTAGCACGTTCGACCAAAACCGATCGATGTGTGGACACGATCAACAGCAACTGGCAAATGAGACCGCGCACACGAGTGCTCAGCACCAGACAAACGGCAGTTCGCGTCGGCAAGTTTAGCTCCTTCTTCACAAACTGCCAGAAAGGCATGTCCAAACCTCTTTCGAGTTCTTTATATTTTCGAGTTGCCCATTCTCACTGAGCGAACCCATATCAGTTGTCGAGGCGAGAATGTACTACGTACATGCACCAATGTTTCAGCTGACGCCGGAGTGCGATTGTTCCGGCGCGTGCTGAGCAGACGTTCGATCCGCAGACTGAAGAAACAAGCCACCGTAACTCTGATCGTGATAGTGAGTACGTATCTGGTCTGCAACACACCGCATATGATTCTGACTGTCTTGGAGCAGAGCAGTGCGGCGGTGCTAATCGACGATCAGGGCAATGACTCTCTTTTCTACCTGCTTTACGGCGACATCGTCAGTATACTGTTTATGTATCAGAGTGCGCTGCGATTTCTAATCTATTTTGTGTGCGACCCAGTCATTCGGCAGGAGTTTAGAGCTATTCTACATGCGTAGTAGTGCTTCCAGTGGTTTGGTAGTTGTCGATATTTTGCAGTGAATAAAAACCAATTATTCCTTTTCAGAACTGCCAAATTAAAACTGTACAAAAGAGTTACAAGTCGTTCATTAACGGATTCTGCATAAACAACAGGTCAACTGTTTCGCGCAGCGATTTCATCTCGTAAAACCTGCAAACGCGCATGGTCTCTTAGCACTGCGCAATTCCTACAGTATCTCCGCTCACCTGGCTAGATTTTCGAAGCACTTGAGTCGAAAGCAGAATTCCTGCTGTGATATCAGATTCTCGTACTCAGCACTACACTCACAGTACAAACTCATATGCGTCAGCTTTATCTGAAAACAAAACTGTAGAAGCACGTAAGCTAGCAAGCACCTATTACACAGGCTTTGCTAGTCTGTTTATCTATCCGGGTTTCGTCTTGCTGTAACTGTTGTGTTCACCAATCAATTTGGCTGAAATTTTAACACAACATCGACAAAATCTCAGATATTTTACTCTAAAAATTTTAGCCAAGCCTGTCGCTTCAACCGTTAGTTATGCACTTACAGGTATTGGCCGTAAAACTGAACAAATGGAAGTGCATATTGTAACTACAGTAGAGGTTGAGTGACAGAGTTGGCTAAAATTCAGAGAAAAAATTCTGAGGTTTTGTCGATGTTGTGTAAAATTTCAGCCAAATTGAGTGAGGAACAAGAAAGTTACAGCAAGACGAATCCCCGGATAGACAACTAGCCAAGTCTGTACAAGAAAGTGCGGCGGACATGTGCAATGGAAGTGCATGACTAGTGGTTGAACTAACAGACTTGACCAAAATTTCCAGAGTTAAAATTCTGATGTTCACGTTCAGTCAAATTGATTAACGAACAGAAAAGTTACAGCAAGACAAAACCCCGGATAGATGAATCTCTGCAAAGTATTCCCCATCACAATAGGGAATATATTAATAACGTGGGTTTGTTGGTGTCAGTATCCAAGATGTAAAGAATAGGATATCAACTTTAGCTCCAAACCCCAACTAGCCAACAAACCCACCCCGCGCAAAGGCAATCGCCACGGCACTGCTGAATGCGTCTGAGTCGTGTGCATCTTGTCTTGCGCTTATGGCTTACTAACGCCAGTTGTTTTCTGTTCTACGGATCGATTCTAGGTAAAAATGCCCCCGCCATGGATCCACTGAATAAGGGTCCCGACCACCCAGATAGCCAAATCTGAGCCTAAGCCAAAGGCTCATGCCGCGGTTGCATTTCGTTTATACGTGTTGTATGATAGAATAAATGAACTAAATTTTAGATGTACCTATTGCACCATATTAGTACTGAGTCACAAATCTTTTCCATATTTTTATTATTTTGGACTGAAAGAAAAAGCATTTAGTAGGTAAATAGTATACCGCAAAATTGTCTTAAAGAAATCAAAAGAATATAGATAATAAAATATAGATAATAAAAGAATATAATGTCAATCTACAGTACAGCCCAAAAAATGTCCACCCCCCCATTTTCGAACTTTACTCAAACGATTTGTTCTCAGTCATTTGTTTATCCATTTGGCTCAAATTGTTAGGATTAATTACGAATATAACTGGGTAGATACTGTGCAAGCTTGGTGAGCAAATTCCAACCCGTTCTGATTTTATGATGCAAAAACTAAGAATCCAGATGGTCCACAGAAACTTCAAATTTTTCGCTAATTCAAAGAATATTGGTCTGAAATTTGCAGGAATGATTGATGTTGCCATTGGACTGAGTGGGTAGCCCTATTGAATGAAAGGTGAAAAAGTTAGTCATGTGCAATGGCGTAGCTGGGAATCCAACCCAGCACCTTTGGATTACCAGTCCAGTGCTCTAACCACTAAGCTACACGCCTATGCCAGACTAACACCTTAAACTCAGTATTTGAGAAAGCTAGCCAGTAATGAGGAGCGGGTAGAAGCCACAAGCATAAAACTCAAGCTGAACTAGTGTAGCCAAATTGAATGAAAGGTGAGAACTTAGGCATGTGCAATGGGAATCGAACACACCATCTTTGTATTACCGGTCTAGTGCTGCAGCTCAAAGGGCTCTAAAATTGGAGAATTTCAAAAACTGACAAAATGTCACTTTTCTTCATAAAACTGGTGAAATGATGATTCTGAAAATTTTCGATTTTTCAAAAACACTGTGGGGAACGTTTCTATCATGTGCAATAGAGTTCAAATATCACGTCCAAATTCCCAAATCTTGCTCCCATTGGAGCTACACGGCTGCCAACTCAGTATGTTATGCCAATGGCAACATCAATCATTCCTGCAAGTTTCATAATTATAGTCTTTAAAATGCCGAAAAAATTGAAGTTTGCATGGACCACCATAAATCTTAGTTTTTTGGTAATAAAATGGAACGATTTGGAATTTTCGCACCAAACTAGCGCAGTGTCCACCCAGTTGTATTGTCAATTAATCCTAGAAAGTTGAGCCAAATCGACAAACAAATGACTGAGAACAAATCTGTTGAGTAAAGTTCGTAAATAGGGGTGGACATTTTTTGGCCCATACCATATTTTAGTGAGGAACAACCTAAATATTTTTATCAATATAAGATTGGTTGAAAAGGCACAGTTCCTAATTACAGCTTAAGCATCACTGACTCTGTATATGGTAAACAGTCTGTAGACCTCCACACCAAATCGCGTTGAGTGTTTTGCAGGACTCCCTCTCATTAAAGCGACGTTGCTTTATGTTTTTGCCTAAATAAATATGGTTGCTTCTGGGCACTGTTCTAGGCAAGCAGGCAAGTCCATTCATGCTTCTTTAATATGGCCATTGGGACATTGCTCAACTGACTATATTATGCAATCAGTCATACTAATAAAGCAGCAATAATTTTGCCTAAAAGTGATAAATTATAAACAAAGCAATAATCATGCTTCTTTTTTAGGTTATGATGTCCTACCTAAGCTCTCAGCTTACCCCCATTTCTTTCTTGTGGAATGATGTCGTTTATGGAATATCATTCAGTTTATATTATAAGTATACAAATGTTTCAAGGAATTTCAGGCTATGGCGTTCCACTGAAAATTAAGTAGTGCTCTTTAATATCATCTTTGTCTTTCCGTATTTAACCCATGACAATGAGTTTTTGGGGCAATCCGAGTATTATTATGTCAAGAATTACTTCTTTTCTAGACATAGAATGCATTTGCTTACAATGAAAACTATGACCAACCATACAGTATGTAGGTCGATCTTTGCTATTGTATCTTTTAGCAACAGAAAATCACTTGTTCTACTAGATGTAACGTTTGGCCAGGGACATACTGTAATCAACTCTGCGGCATCGCTTTTCCATGGAATTGTTTTGCGCAATCGACCTTCAGTGGCAAGCGTTGTTGTCTGGTTGGTCACGACCCTTATTCAACAGCCATCAATCTAAGCTCTGCAAACTCCAAAATCTAGTTCTTTTATTCGATCATAAAATGTACACTGCCTGCATAAACGAAAAACGGTTGAAGCGAGCAGGCTACCGGCGCATGAGCCTTAGGCTCCCATCTGGGTGGTCGGGACCCTTATTCCATGGTGGGGGGCATTTTGACCTAGAATCGATCCGTAGAACAGAAAACAACTGGCGTTAGTAAGCCATAAGCGCAAGACAAGATGCACACGACTCAGACGCATTCAGCAGTGCCGTGGCGATTGCCTTTGCGCGGGGTGGGTTTGTTGGCTAGTTGGGGTTTGGAGCTAAAGTTGATATCCTATTCTTTACATCTTGGATACTGACACCAACAAACCCACGTTATTAATATATTCCCTATTGTGATGGGGAATACTTTGCAGAGATATCCCTCCCTTTACACGAGACACCATACCCCATGAGTGAGACAGTTTAGGGAAACCCCTAGCTAACTTCAAAATACAAGAACGTAACAGCACCAGTACTAAGAAACTTTTTTCTTGTTTCCCTTGACCCCAATTGTATGCATTTCCATGATGGGATAATTTAACTGCACATCTTGTCTAATTTTTATCGTGATGCATGATGGTAGGGTACTTCTCACTGAATTACATACTGTCGTTTAAAAATTTTTGTTTAAATTTTATCACGATGGTACTTCTCACTAAATCACATACTGTCGTTTGAAAAGTTAGTTTAAATTTTACCACTATGCTACCTCTCACTGGATTACATACTGTCATTTGAAAATTTTTTAAAATTTTTATCACGATGCTACTTCTCACTGAATCACATACTGTGGTTTGAAAATTTTCTTTCAATTTTACCACAATGCTACTTCTCACTGGATTACGTACTGTTGTTTGAAAAGTTCTTTAAATTTTATCACAATTGTACTTCTGGCTGGATTACATACTGTCGTTTGAAAACTTTCTGTCAGTTTTACCGCAATGCTGCTTCCCCCCTGGATTACATACTGTTGTTCGAAAAGTTTTGTCTAAATTTTATCACTATGCTACTTCTCACTGAATCACATACTCTGTCATTTGAAAATTTTGTTTAAGTTATACCACTACACCACTTCTCACTGGATTACATGCCATACATGTAACAGCTCATCCGCCGAAAGGGGAGGGGGTTGGGCACTAAAAAGGCTCAAAAATCGAAAAAATCGCAATTTCTTGGCTGAAAATCGTAAAAAATCGCTAATTTTGGCTGAAATACAGCTAAAAAGTGCTGTTTTGCAGGCGATTTTGGCAATTTTTGTGTCTGAAATTGTAAAAAAATAGCAAAAATTTGCTCAAAAAATTACTTGCCAGAAAATCGGAGGGTGGGTCGGCAAAATCACATCGGGCGAGGGGTCCCCCATCCGAGGGGGGGTCTGGCCTAAGTCGGGTGGGGAAAGACCCCAAGACCCCCTGTTACATGTAAGTTACATACTGTCATTTGAAAAGTTTTGTTTAAATTTTATCACAATGGTACTTCTAACTGAATCACATACTGCCGTTTGAAAATTTTCAATAAAGTTACAGCCACACATGGGCCAGGGGGCAAGGGGGCTTACCCCCCTCGCCTGCCCATAACCCCTTCCCCAGACCCCTCCCAGAGGGAGACAATTTTCGCTTATTTAAGTATTTAAAGCAATATAGGCGTTTTTTTGCTTAAATACAAAAACCACCCTATCTTCAAACGGCCATAGGTCAAGTTCAGGAGTAGGTGGACAACTCCACCCATTCTTGCATTGAAGGGTATAATAACCCTGAAATTTTTAATATGCCACTCCTTCCCTCGTTCCGCAATAAATTCCGCCAAAATCGAAAAATTCGATCGAAAATAACTCAAAAACCAAAAACACCACAGAAAAACTTAATGCACCATCAGATTCCCCGCAAAATAGCGAATATTTTGATATAAAATATACATCCAAAACACCAAAAAACATGTAAAAAAACTCGAAAAACTGCAAAAAAATACAAACTAGGACAATTCCGTCCCGCGAACAAAAACTTTTTCAGGTCCTCAATTCAAAACCAATGAATGGATTTCCCTGAAAATTTCAGAAAACGTAAAACCCAACAGCCTCTACAACTTCTGCAGAAACCAACCAGATCGGTTCACACACGCTAATGTTACAGCTAGATAAATTCGGAAAAAATACAAAACCACCCTATGTTCAAGCAGCCATAGCTCATGTTCAGGAGTAGGTGGACAACTCCACCAATTCTTGCATTGAAGACCATGACAACCTAATATATCCCTGAAATTTTCAAACATACCACTCTGTCCCTCGTTGCTCCATTAGTTGCGCAAAAACCGAAAAATTTCATCGAAAATAACTCAAAAACTAAAAACACTACACAAAAACTAAAAACACCATCAGATTTCCCCCAAAATGGCGAACATTTTGATATAAAACACGAACCCAAAAGACCTAAAGAAGCATGTAAAAAACTCGAAAAACTGCTAAAAAAGTTACCCCGAGGATCACCCCCCCCTCACAAAAAAATCTTTTTGAAGTCCTAAATCCAAAACGAATGACACGATTTTCCTGAAAATTTCACAAAAGATAGAGCCCAAAAAGTTATATAACTTCTGCGGAAACCAGCCAGATCCGTTCACAAACGCAAAAGTTACAGCTAAAAGAAACACCCAAAAATGACCCCTTTTTGGCACAAAATACGACAAAAATAAAAAACCTGAGCATAATAGAGGAAGCGCATTTTCCGCCCCACCACACGATGTCTAAGAATCTTTATAGACCGAAAATGACCAACAAACCCCCGTGAAGCGCAAACGCGCTTCCCCTGATTAGTCTAGGCTGTACATTCACCTGTTTACACTTGGTACAGCGCAAGTCTTGCAAAGTGTAGGCCATGTTTAGACGATTCAGATCGAGCAGAAGCGTCCGTTCAATTTCGTTTGTATCATAAGGCCGTCCGCAATGACTGCATCGCCAGCTGCGACTGAAAGTTCTTCGTTTATAAAGACGTGAGTGACTAAGGAACAGCTTACATAGTGCCTTGTTCGTCCAAAATGGAAGGGTCTCGACACAGGTCCAAGTCGCGGCAATGAAAACAATGCTGACAAATCACCTGCAAAACTACGTATATGCAGTCACGAATATTTAGGTCTCTTCTGTCAGTGTATACCTCGGGCAGTACGTAGGACAAGCAAGGATCGCGCCAAACGGCCTCGTCGCAAAATTCACTGATTCCAGCCAGTCGGAACAGGTCTCTTCGTAATGTGTCTATTTCATCTTTCAAACGAGCATCCAAGCTCAGAACCTGAAAGTCAACAAAGCAAATATCGCGTTTCCACAGTTCGACAACTTTGAGTAATCAATGTACACAAGCAACAACCTTGCAAATAGCCTTGGCGAGCTCAAGTGCTGGTGAACGCAGCTTCAAATGAGACCCTGGTAGCAACGGGAACAGCTGTGACTCGGAGCCGACGTACTCTTGGCTCAGTTCGACCGTAACTTTCTTCTGCGTCTTCTGCACAACTGCGAACAGTTTCTGCTTAAGTTCGCCGTTGATCAGAGTTGAGCAGTAGTTGGCCAACTCAGAACTCAACGAGCCGGAATCCTGCAAACACAGCCGATTTCGCATCGACATACGCTTTGCATTTCTAGTTCTTTTGAGCAACGAGCTAGGCTTTCCAACTTTTCCTTAACCCGGATTCACAATGCCGCGTCTCAAAAGGTTAATTAAGCTATAGTACTAATGCAGTGTAGCAGGCCATCAGAAAATCATTCAACGTGCTAGCACAGCATCAGAAATCAACATACGTAAAAGTTAAGAACTTCCAGTAATACAACAAAGACGAAACTCGTGGAAAGCCAGAAAAACTGATGCAGCTACAGTACGAAGGAGACACCATTAACGGACACTTCCATGCTTAACTATTAGATTAATTAGCCTAGCTGAGAGCTGGAAAGAAAAGGCAAATTCGGTTCAGTCAAGGCGGGCGGTGATTGAGAATAGCACTAATACCAGACTCAGTGTTTCAATTAAAATGGGCAACAGACAGTCGGCTGCGACCGCCGGTTGTTCAAGAAACCAACGACGACCTCAACCCCTGGCCATCAAGACGACAAGGAAGTCTCTTCTGACCGAAAGCGAACAAACTCAGCTCAAAGAGAGTTGGTCTGAAGTAAAAGAGAACTGCTCAACAACCAACAGCTACCAGTTCGGTCAGCTGGTCTTCGACAGCGTCTTTCAAACATGTCCTGAGCTCAGGCCTATTTTCGGTTTGGAGAAGAATGCCAAGGCCTTTCTCAGACACGCTCGCGTCTTTACTAACATAGTTGACTTGACGGTATACAGTCATATCTCGTTAATCCGGACAAGTTGGGACCGGCCAATTTTGTCCGGATTAACGAATCAAAACTATAACACTGTTTTTCAGGTCTAAATGACAGCTTTTTCTTAGTTGCAGATCAGATTCTGCAGCTGTGCCTCCTAATTAAAACCCAAAAACTTATTTCAGCTGATTATAGCTCCTAAAAAGGCAAAAATAATCACATTCGGACTCAAAGAAAAACATTATTCAATTGAAAGTTCACAGCTGAATTGAAAAATTGCGCATGGATTTTGTCCAACTTAACCAAATCCGGATTAACCAATCACTTTACCGTACAAATTTCGAAGTTGGGACCCCAAATCTTCTGTCCGGATTAACGAGTCATATAACATGGGGGAAAATTGGGACCTGGCCTAATCTGGTCCGGAAGGCGAATATCCGGATTAACGAGGTCCGGATTAACGAGACATGACTGTATTAGCTTCTTGATTAAGCTTTTATTAGCTAACTTTCTCGATCTCAGGTACGCAACTGCGATGAGCTGGAGACTCAAATCGGACCGGCCTTGCTAACCTACGGGCAGCGGCATTACCACAAATACAAGGACGGATTCACGCCTGTCTATTTGGGAGTGTTCGCCGGCGCCATCGTTCAAGTGGTCACCGACCAAACGAAGGAGACCGAGAGTGTGCAGAGGGTTTGGGTGCAGATAACGCAGTACCTGGTACACAAAATGAAGCAAGGCTACCACTTGGAGCAGATGCACGACCGAAAACTACCCAAATGGCTACGCAAAACTAGCAAAACACGATGATCGGTACACTTTTACCATTTTTGGCGCTTACGTGTCAGACCGGGTTAAACAGACTCAATCAAATCAGTAAAGAAGAAAGGCGTACTTGGATTTTGTCGAAAGGCTGCTCATGCACCAATTCCATGTCGCAATCAAGTCTGCTTTTGCCAAACTGCTGCAGCTGTTTGTAGACGACGAGAAAGTAACCGGCCAAGATCATCTTGAAGTTTAGCTGACAGTTGGTTGACTCCGGTAGGTAATACATCATGTTCCAATGCATCTGCACTTCTGGCTGAAAGCAGACTTAACAATAAGCATTTTCTCCGCATACCATGGTCCCTCGATCAAGGCCTCAGGTGATATATTATGCTTAGCCTTGATACGATTGTGGCACCGGACCGGAACATCACTTCGTCACTACACACACCGGTAATAGCATCAGAGGTCTCGATCGGACAAAACTGACTTTTAGGGGTCCCTAATGAGTAGGACCCGACCGGATGCAAATTTCTACCGGATCCGGATCCGGATCCGGATATGCCCACATCCGGCCGGATCCGGATCCGGATATGCCGGATATCATTGATCAACTTAAAAATTTTTACAATGCAATAAACCACATACAGGGTGTCTCAAAAAATGATCACACTTCTTTTTACTGCCATTTCCGCAAATTTTGACCAACAAATAGGCCGAAATTTGGACAATAGGTGCCAAAATTCGGGGGAATTTTGTGTGTTAAAGTTTGGTGCACTAGGCTTGACTAATTCTCGAGAAATTTAAAAAAAGTGAAAGTTGGTAATCTCAATAGCGAAAGCCGGTCACCGAAAAAAAAGTTATATTACATTATCGCCTAAACTCTAACGATAGCGTTGGAGTTCATGCGTCAATTTTTTACACACGAATTACCCTGAATTTCTGCGTTTACACTCCAAATTTCATCCAATTCCGACAAAAACTAGGAAAGATACAGGAAAAGGAAATGTTTCCATTTTTCGCTGACCGGCTTTCACTATTGCAAACAAAATTTCACTTTTTTGAAATTTCAAAATTTTCTCGCCCTGTTTGGGCCATTGCCCAACCAGACCTCTTCAGACTACAATACCTCCTAATTTCTGTTAATACTATACTGAGAATGCTTTCAAAAGCGTTTTTCAAGCTAATCTTGTTCAAATTTTCTCGCCCTGATCGGGCCGTGGCTCAACCAGAGATCTAAGAATTTAATACTTCCTTTTGCAAAATCCTGAGCAAGCCTAAAAGTAAGGGGAAGACAAATAGGGACATATTTATTGTACAGGTAAAAAGGGTTTACGAGAAGCCTTACTCTAAGTGGCAAAGATAAACCACCAGAGATGTACAATGTATGTGCAAAGCGATTCCGCACTCTGGTGATATTTTGAGAGTGGGTTTTTAGCATTCTGTGCAGTTAAATAGCGAAAAATATCCTAAAATGACTGGAACTAATCTAATTTTATGTTCAAATACGTAAAAAATCACGTTTTATCATCTGTGACTGATATCCGGCATATCCGGCAGGTAATATCCGGATCCGGTACCGGATCCGGATATGGCCATATCCGGCCGGATCCGGATCCGGATCCGGATATCCGGTCGGGCCCTACTAATGAGGGCGTATAACTCAGGATCTAAGGAGAGCACAGTAATCCCTTGATCGAAAAGTACCAAATTATATGTCGAAAAGACAATATAGTAATCACTTTATCTATGGTATCGGTACCAAATTATATGTAATTATACCTGAATATAAGGTTGGCGTAGCATAGGACACGGCAGATAAAGCTAGGTGAAGACAAAGACCGAAAGTAGCTACGCAAAAACTGGAAAGGTCACTTACTACATCGTTTTCGTCAGTATTTTCGGTTTGTACGTCAGCCGGGATTCCTCCGTGATTTGCCTAAAGTACGTAGACTTATTAAAAAGAGAAGTCAGACAGAGCCGCAGTGAGACCGGGTCGAGCCAGCTGAGCAGTCTCCAGTACGAAGTGGGCGTAATGTCGAGAGCACCGAACAACTCCTTTCGTCTGAGGCTTTCCAACAGAAACTTCACGTAGCCATCGGCGTCAGCCAGGTTCTGCTTGCGCGTAGCCAACACTAACTTGCTGAAGGTGCAATGCACCACCTCGGCGCCCAATTTCCGAAGCTCGGCGATCAGCAAATAACACAGTTTCTTCATAAGACCGTGCAAGGTTTTATTCAGTGCCGGGTCGAACAACAGCGACTGCGGCGAACGCAACCATCTGCAATTGTACCTACTCTACAGCACATACGCTAAGTTGCTAAGTTGGCTCAGTTGGCAGCTCGCTGCCTCTGAGTCACGGCGCCCTTGCATCCCTAGCGGCTGTGGTGGATTCGGAACCAGTCTGACTGCAATTACAGTAGACTTAACAAAGTCCCACCCAGGCCACCGAAAGCTGGTGACAGCGAGTAGATAAATGGGAACCGACTGGATCTGCCTAAGCACCAAAGCCTGCCGCGTTGGAGAAGAGGATCAATGACGTCAGAAGCTGTCTGAGAGACCAGCTATGCCGGGAGCCCTCTGGCGGACGGGGCACCTGCGCCGTTCGGACCTGACAGAATCATGACGTCAATATGCCGGGAGCTCTCGGCTCGCAGCGGCATATACTAGGTGAATCGTACATCGGCACTTAGGTTTCTTTTTGGTACCGATTACGGTACAAAATCTGAAAGAAGTTGACGATCGCTTGGTACGATCAAAAAGACACCTTAGCACCGATACCCCTACCTACTACGGTACACCAACATCAGTGTTGTATATGTACTACAAGTGTGAAAGAGCACAGAGAAAAAGGTAGCATACCGATAGAAATGAACGATCTGTTCGTCTGCCAGTACATTCTCGAACTTGTCAATGTCCACTACCCAGTCGTGCACCATTTGTCTGAGAATGCGCAGCGCGGCGGCGCACTGTGCAGTTTCGTCGAACGAAGTGACCATTTTGAATGCGGTCTGTCCACCGGACACCACCATTTCGTCTATGCTCAATTGCTGAGGACCCGACTCGAAACCAAGTGAGGCCACTCCGCCTTCCTGCTCGCTGATTCGGTGACACTGCAGCAACGCCGCCACCGGCACACTGGCCAGATCCAGCTCGACACAGACGCACGGGTAGAAACCTGCCTCATTCAGCAGTTGGGAGCCGGCCGCTCGGCCGCTCTGGTCGTCGGTGGCTCGCCAGTCGTTCAGCTCCGTTACCAGACTGAAACAACGCCCATCTGTTTGAACGCACGGCACTACGTTTCAAGCTTAAAAATAGCGCTAGTTTCGCCTTTGTGTTCTTCACCAGTAGTAGCGTTGTTCAGCGTCTTAGGAAAACACAAATTTTTCTAAAGCACAGTTTGGCGAACAACAGGTTGGTTGTGTTAGTGAGCGACTATTGAGTCAGAAGTGATCTCGAAAGGGCTAATAAATCCATAACGAAGAGCAAATGATAGCGATCACAAGTCGTCGCGGCGTACAAAATTGTGTTTTAGGTGTGTTCGCATATACTGCATGCAGGTGTGTCGTAAGGGGATGTCTGAGTTTCAGCAGAATACGACTTTCACAAAAAGGGCAAGTACGAACTGTAAAACATACTACCGTAATGTACCTACCCTACTGTATGTACGTGCATAATAACAAAGATTAGGTGCCGCAAGCAATTATCCTACTGGCCAATTAGATCAAACGGCTCACAAGTTCGTCTCTGAAGAACAAACGACAGCCAGTCCTGGAACACTTTCAGCAAGGACGCTTCTACTTGTACATAGCGCAAGCAAGTTCGGTATTAGCGTCAAATTTACTGGTTTTGCCTACCGTTCTCAGCTACACACAGTTGCGTCGGCAACGCGAATACCGAATTATCTGTGGTCTGAGTTTTGCCAACTGTAGGTAGTGTAGGTGTTCTAGTCAAGGGCAGCACGTTGAAGGGCTCTTTTAGAGTATGCGTGTCCTGTTCTGTCAGGTACAGAATAAAGTTGAACAACAACAACAATAACTTGTCTGCACGGCCTGGGCACCGTTTCAATCGGCTACTACATACATAGTGGGACTAACAACCAACAGCAGTCTAATCAGCCGGACAACAATGCTTCTTTCTAAGGTCGATGCAGTTGTTGATTTACAGCGACGCAGCAGAAGCACTGATACTGTTGGTTGGTGGTGTGTCTCATCGCCCAGCTGTGCAAGCAAGTTCCGAAAGGAGACAAAATCGACAGACCATAACACTGATAATTTGATGCGTCTTCACTGCGCTACTGTAGATAGTGCCCTACACAGTGATGACGGTGGCAAATTATCTGGGATTGGTCAATGCGGGAGTTTTGGCCGACATAAAAAATCCCATTCTTAATCCGATCATCTGCATTATACGGTACAAAAAATTCAGGGTGGGAGTGGTCGGCCTTCTAAAGTGCAGGCCGGTTATAAACAATGGCTTGAATGGAAACAGAACACAACACTCCACCGATCATGCAGCTGGTGTAGAAATGAACATACAGAGGCGGACGCAGAGATTCTAAGCCCGTCACACAGAAAGTTTTCGTACCAGCCAGTGGAGCGGCTTCTTTAACAATACTTGCTAAATAAAAAGTTCATTACCGATTGTCGTCCAGCTCTTTTCCACCGAGATCCGGACGTTCGCCAGTCGAACACCAGAGCACGTGATTCTGACGAACAAGGTGTCTAGCGAAGAAAAGGTCGGCGCCAAAAATGGTCGTGTCTTTCGGAACGTTACCCAACGGAATGTACAAATAGCGGCAGAGCTCAGCGTAGGCCTGCAAGAACAACAGATGCACATACGCGTACATTTTGTGAAACTAACGTGTAAATAGATAGGACTATTCAAGTAATGCTGCACCATTCTACGAACAGCCACGCGTTGCCAGTCCAAAACGCTGTAGAGCGTCGAACTGAAAAGCACCGAACGTGATGGCGGCTTGGAACGTCTGTATAAGGGACCTGTCGGAAATGTGCAGCTTGACAAGTGGAAATTCGTCGAATTGAGTAACCAAATTGCGCAACCTGTCACAAGACAAATTCGACTGCACAGCCACAAAGGTTGGTCCGCGTTTGCCATCGCGATATTCTCTCAGCACTCTTTGCAAGCCGCGATAAATCTAAAACCTCTCTAACAACGAAAACCAAGCAGACAAGGAAAAAGACCTCTTTAACGTTAGTCACTGTGAACAACTCGAACGTGTGACTGTCTTTGGGCACCGGTTTGTCAGGTTCGCGCTCCAGCCTAAATTGCGCATCGGAATTGTACAACACCTCTGTGCAAAAAATAGGTATTTACTTGGAGTTACGCTCCTGTGTATAGATGTTATTAAGATTAGGAACGTTCTCTAAGCGCGTCTTGTTTAGCAGCCATACGTAGGCTTTCCGACTGGCCGGCACAAACAAGGCCCATGTTGCTCGAGTGTCCCTACAAGGAGAACGCATCAAAAACGCGGTGACACCCTCTCTCTGACCCACTCACTGAGAATATTGGTAGAGATAGAGATGTCTCATACTGTTGTCGGGCAAATAGTCATCAGAGCGATCGAGCGAGCGAAACTCTAACTGGTCCAAATCAAAAGTATCCGTTGTCTACAATCATTTTGTTAACGTAACTTTTGCTAAAGCATCAACTCACTTTTCCTCTCAGCAATTTGCTGGCTTGCCGAGTGACCTGACACACACAGCCCAGCTGCATAAGCACTCGGAACAAAAGAGGCATTTGCGTTTCGTAGATGCCTTCCACATTCGGAGTGCTCAATTCGTTCTGAATCTCACTGAAACTCACTCAAATCTCACAGGCCAACGACCTTCTACTGGTCTAGCGTACTTGATAAAACTCTGAAATCGCTCTTCCGGCACCTGGTACTCAAATAAGTGGTGGACAAGATTCGATCGAGGCAGATGACGGTTGACTTTGCGATAGACTGAAGAAAAGCAAGAGATTGAATGAAGCAACTCAAAGCTCCGTACCTTCAGTATTTTCTTCCTCCTTCGCTACTCTTTGGTTAAGATAAAAAATGCGCGGAACTTTCAGCTTGATCAGATGCAACTCCTGGCCCAACAAAACCCACATTTTGAATCGACCTGCCTCGCGCATCTCCACAACCTGTAAAAGAACCTTGAGTTCATCGTTCAAAACATTCCGGTTGATTGGATTACTTGAATTATTTGCCAAGGCAGTCGCAAGAGAGCAGAGGCGGACGCTTGCATATAGGTACTTATACCCAGCGACTTTCTCCAATCACCTATGGCATTAAAGGCATCTTGTTTGGCCGCCTAAATAAGAATAGAACGGCATGTGTAGTTTCAACAGCAACCTATGTATTGAAAGAGTTTCATTGTATATAACACCCACTCGTCTAACCTCTTTGTCATTGTTCGTTTGTGTAATCGCAATAAACTCTTCAGTATCTACCTACCTTCCGACTTTGTACTCTAGACTCGTGCTGAAGTTTCCACTTTCGTTTGTGATAGTTCAGCCACTGCAACTGGGTTTCTCGCGTACGGCCCATACCGTCCGGAGGTGCTCCTTCGGCCGCCAGTACATCTTTCCAGCTTCTGTAACTCTGCGTGACGGCCGGTTTTCTGCGAACAGCCACCAATTCTCCAGACAAGGTTCGCTTTCGGTTGCTATTTAGCTGCTAAAAGGTCAACTGTAATTATGAATGAGTGTTGATTGGTGCTTGTTTACCGAATTCTGACTGACGCTCAAACCTGCAGAATCGGACACCGTGTCTTCGACGTCCTCAATGACCGGTTTTTCCGCCGGTTTTGGCTTGTCGACCGGGCGAAATATGTCGGTGATTCGACGTTGTCTGAGGACATCGTTCTTTTCCAACAATCGCTTGTGCAACCAGTCAGGATGAGCCACACGAGGCACCGGATTTGACAGCTCAAATTTTAATAATAGTAAGTCCATTTTGTTTTGTGCAATTCAATCAAATTGTATGTGAGGTATTTAGCCCGCTTCACAAAAAGCTTTTGAAAAAAAACTGCATGTATATCTGCTCTGTAGCTGCAACTAAGCAATAAGCTTAGGGAAAAGCAGTGGCTTGACAAAATTATACTAAGAAAAAAAGAAAGCAATAAATATTACCCCCTGCAACGCAGCAGGAATGGTGATGATTTTTTGAATGGCACTGCCCAAACGCTCTATGTAGTACTGCCAGTCCAATAACTGAAATAAAGCATAAGCAAGATTCGAGTAAGGTAGGAATGTTTCGATCTGTTCCTCTCATACGCAAAGTTTGCAGTCAGTAAGTACCGTTCTGATGTCAAAGTCAGTCTGTGCTGGGGACTTGAGCCATCGTTTTAGATAGTAGCGTCTAATGCTAGGTTCCGCTTGAAAGATGGCCAAGGGAATGGCGCGCTCGGTGACCGGAGCTCCCTCAGGCTTCTTGGCTATGATAAATCGACAGGCCAGACCGGCGTCCTTCACCATTTGGTCACCCAGAAACTGAACTGACGCCACTTTAAAGAACAGCCACTTTTTCCGGAGAAACACCGCTACCTCCGCCAACCGATGCGCAGTTGAAATAGAGGTAGACTTCTGACTACCGTAATCCTCCAGCTTGCGAGACATGCTGCGATTTTCCGAAATCAGATCGAACAGTTCGCTGTCCGGCAGATTGACCGCCTGAACAAACCAAAGCAGCCCAGCCATTAAGACACAGGTGAGAGAAAAAAGAGCAACCTTAGAGTAGAGCACGTCAAGCCAATAATCGGCCACCGTGGCTACTGCGTCGTAGGCCTGTTGTAAATTGGTTCCTTTTAGAAAGGCGTCAAAGACCGACGACTGGAAGTTTTTTATCAGCTGCAGCTCGCCACGCCGCTTCACCTCGAACCCCTTCAGTTCGGCCAACGAGCCGTCAAAGTTGAACACGGCATACCTGTTCAATACCAACACCTACGTACATTAGGAGCCAACTGACTGACTGACTAAACTACTGAACATAGAAATTAGTGCAGCCTTCTGTTTGCTGTTAGCTTCAGGTACCGTCTTGGAGTTTTAAAACATTTTTGAAGCTTTTTCATGAAAATTTTTCATTTCGAATTTTTTTCAAATTTTTTTCCTTGCGTGAAATTTAGCTTGTAGGAGATGCAAGGATGCATCAGAAGCAACTTTAAATACAAAAGCTGGTTTAAACATAGTGTTACAGCCTGAGAGTCGATATTCTACCTGCAGCATTGCTCACAGAGTGGCGTGGCTGCTGCGCTTCAAAACCTATTTTAGGCTTAGAATAGGCATGAAATTGATAGAACTGCACTGTATATCTTAGGCTAAATTCAGCGATTTCCCTACAAAATTTCCATACTGTGAGTAAAATAAAAATTTTCGAAATGGACCTCCAAAAAACCTTAAAAAAGAGCCTAACAAAACAACACTAGCGGTCACCGACCAAATTACCGTTTCTTTAACTTCTTGCCTTCCTCCTTAGCAGCCGGAAGCACCATAGCCAAGTAGGGCCCGTCCACTTCAAAGAAGATGGAGTTTTCACTGCGCACTTGGTACTGATGATTGGTGGAATCGGTGAGTTGGTGGTATTGGTGGTTGGTGAAACCGTCCTGCACCATCACATTCAGCATGGCTCCCGGATACGACACAGTCACTTTCGGCTTTTTTACGTGACGCGTGCGAAAGGTCACATTCTCTGGGAACGACGCCGGCAACACACACCAGATGCCGTCCGTGTCCAATTCCAGTGGCCGCCTGAAACTGTCTTATTATTTGGTTTCTAAGCGTGTCCAACAACCTTACCCAATCTGTTCGACCAGCTCTCTAGCTTGCGTTATAATGTTAGCTCCGGTGAAACAGACAATCCCTGCCATCTCCATAGAATGCCAGCGAGATCTAAAAAGCAAAACAGAATACCTGATTTCTGGATATATCACGCTAAGTGATAGTATACGAGGGTACAAAATTTGTCATGAAAGGGGTGGAGTCAAACTCACTCGGGTTCCCCTTTTCCCAGGTCAAAGATAAATGCGGACTGCCCTACACAACTGCTGCAAGGACTCTTACCCCTTCCTCATAACATAGCCGTAGAAAGAATTGAGAATGCACTTGTGCGCCAGTTGCAAAGAATCGTACAACACTTCCTTAGCCTTGCACGACTTTATCTCTGCCGGGTCGCCTCCCTTCTGCGCCACCGACAGATTCTTTTTGGCAACCTAAACAACACCAACACTGGCTAAAGGTAATGTGCAAACAAAAGAGGAGACAGACCTTAAGATGAGCCTTGTACTCGTATCTCCGGTCACGGAACGCTCGCACGGTGTCCACGTAAAAGCTGTTCTCGCGCTGACACACAACTGTCTCGCGTTGCTCCGACCGAGTCTCTTTTAACCGTTTGTAGGCTTTGCGGCAATAGTCTATATAGAAAATCTTCATTAAGCGGTGGTTGACATAAACTCCCAGCCGATACCTTGCAAGCGCTTTTTCTCAATCTGCACTTGTTCCTCTTTGGACAGTTGGTGAAAGGCTCGTTGTGGCCCACCGGACACAAACGGAGGAAACTTTTCGTTTTCTAACTGCTGAACAATTCGGTTGTACTCGCTGCGGTTAGCAGGAACTAAAACAGTTCCTTTCTCAGCAAATGCTATCCGTTCGACTTCAAGTGGTACACCTTACTAATACTGGACGCAGCAACGATTAGTACCACGTGACTAAGCATACATGTGCCTGGTCGACAGCTCAAACAGGGACAGGTCTCAATGTGCAAATTTTGGCCGAAAATCGGTAGTAACTTAACGAATTTTGGGCAATTTTTAGTAAATAACGAATTTTCAATGAGAAACCGTCAAAAATCAGATTGTCAGTATAGTTGAGCAGTAGGAAAAATTGATTTCTGTGGCTAAAAATGTTTTTCACTGCTAATCGGCTTACTGAGGTCTCCTCTCCACATCCACTTCATCTTCCGTTGACAAGTGGTGCCAGGTCGGTTGAAGTGACAGGAGGCGCAGATTACGTCATCGACTATGGCCGGGGGCTGCAGTCGGTTGGTGAGGATGATGTTAGGATACATGGCTCCCACGTCCAAATGATAAATTATTGGATTTTCCAGCCTCGCCGGTGTGTCGCGCAAGTTCTCCAGTCGCTGGGTGATTTGGCCACACACCTACGTAGGCAGCACCAGCTTACCGGACAGAAGAAGTATGGCCATTGCTTTGCTAACCTCGTCGAAATTCTCCACCAAATCTACAGAGACGCCTTCCTCTTTCTCCAGCGTATGTTTCATGGTCTTTGAGACCTGCTCGATCAGCTGTTGAAAGGCGGCCGGCACCAATCGAAAGCGACAAGGCACATCGGCGCGGAAAATACCAGATTCCAACGCCTCGACGTGACCGCCGACATAGGTCTCTGTGTCAAGCAAATGTCCGTCGTCGGTCATCTTACGCAACACAGTTTCTTGTTTGTTTGGAAAGATTATGTTGACTTGAAACGCCTGAACCATCAGCAACGCCTCACAGAGGGTACCAGAGCCCTTGCGCAACACCTAACAAACAGACGTGAGGAATAAGTCACAACCGAACCTGACAATGTGACAAAACAAAGGCCATAGATAGTTTACGCTATCCCGTTTGTCACGGCGGCCCGGCATCTGCCTTTGTGGGTTCCAAATCGGTCGAAGCGATTGGAAGTAATCAACATAAAACCCGACCCAGGCCACCGAAAGCCGATGATAGCTAGTAGGTAAATGGCAACCGAACCGGAGCCGCCGTTGCACGCCACGACAGCAAAAGGGAGGAATGTTTGTTTGTAGGTAGCGCACTCCAATGAAAGGGTTTAATAAGAGCGCGGGGTGTCCTGAACATGAAAGGAAACTAACAAAGAAAGGAAGCCAGTAAAGACTTGAAACTAAGATTTCCAAGAAGAAAGCTTACCTCATCTGGCTCCAGTGGAATGATCGTGCAGAGGGCAAAAATGAACGGATGTACGTATTTCATGTACAAATAGTAAGTAGCCACTGCATCCGAAACTGAGTAGTTGGCCAAAACCTGCAAGAGGAGAATAATAGGAGAAAAAGACTAGAAATTTCACAAAACCTGCGGTTCCTCCTGAGCCATTCTGACCATGTCTTCCGGGTCCAGCTCAACCGGATCGTAACGCAGTTTGGCCTTAGTGGTTGCCTTCAAATTCTGACTGCCCACTGGCAAGTAACTGTCTCGCTTCACCCATCTTTAATCAAACCACATTTCCAAACCTATCACCTAGGCAAATTAAAATAAAACAGCTAAAAACAAACCGAAAAGCATCCATGTGAATGCACTGCCTCGCCTTGTACTCGTTTGCACTGTCTTTCTCGAATCCTATCTCCTGCTGCAGACTGAAGCCATGCACTTTGGCTCGAGCTTCTAAGAACGGCCTAGAAAGGTTTTCTTTGACTCTTTTGGAATGCTTCAGTCCACTGGGAAGAGCGAACACTAAGCACTGACTGCAGTCGCACCCTCATAGCTGCAGCTTCCACCACAAGTGCACCCACTACCCAAATCGTAACTGCACCACTTTGCCATGGATTTAGGGTGGATGAAGGTATGGACGTTTGACTGTTGGCTAATTCCTTGTGTTAGCGGCCTTTACGAGTGCTGGACAGCTCCTATCGCAGTCTCACGCGAGCACCGTGTTGCTTGACTAAACAGGATCAAACCAACCAACTGACCAATCGAACAAGTCGCCGTTGTAGGTGACGATGATGTTGGGCTTTACATCTTTGATGTGGTCCAGAAACTGCTCCAGAGTAGCTTTCTCGTCCGCTTCGTTGAAGACAGTGAAAACGCCTTCATATTCGGGCTTCGGCGTGTACTCAAAATCTTCAACGTCGGCAGTGACAATTTCTCGGTTGATTATCAAATAGCCGTGGCCATCGATCATGTAAGAAATCATCATAATCTGATCGGTCTCTGCGTCCGGAAACTTCAAAGGCAGTTTGGTCGTTTCTATATCGAAGGCCAGCACGACTGGGTCCTAAATTAGCAATCTACATTATGCTTTACAGCCTTCATCACTCACTCATTCACTCAGAAATCACTAGTTTTAGCTGAAATTAATCGTTTCTAGTACTGGTATTAAGACATAAGTGCCCAAGCCCTTTCTTGTCATTTCAGCTTGCTTTCAGCTCTTAAAGGCAATGCTGCTTAAAACAGATTATTAACCTTATTAACGAGCCAAAAAACAAACTTCAAGTGTTCCTAATCTGAAATATTTTACCCCCTTCCAGGACGAAACCTCTTTTAGGACCCCTACTAGGTAAACTCCCCTTGCCTTACACCTATATGTACCCGATCCGGACCTGTTACATAGTGGTCCAGGGGCTTATAAAAATGCAGCTAGTACCGGTCGGTCAACCAACTCCGTGCAGAGAGTAATTTCTGGTCTTTGGCCTACACCCTTTCCGGTCACCGTATACCAATGTCCAACAAAAATCCGCAGATCGATCGAGACACGTATGTGGTACGGAACGTCGTATTCTCTGTAAAATCGTACATCAGAAAAATGCATTCAGTTAACTATGATAAAGTAGACATACCGAATGTCTATTATGTTGTCGGCTTGGTCCACCAAGCGTTTCGAAAGTTCCACTGAGTTGTCACCAGTCAGATGACTATAAAAGGGAAATACATAAGCCTAATCTACACAATCACATTGGCATGCCACTTCACCTAAGCCTAAGCCAAAGTTTGAAACCGAACTTCAGTTAGAGTGGCACCCTGGTGCAGATTACGGTTTGAAACAAAAAGACACAACACGATGGGCTTTGAAACAGAAATAAGTGATACTTTGTAAGCATCTCCGTGTAATCGTTCTTGTTTTTCTCTCGCTCTTTGTTCTTGCGCACACGTGGCAGTACCTCCTTGCGACACTTCATCAGATCATTGACATTAGTAAAGGCCAGTTTCAAGTAATTGCCCTTCACACCAACCAAATGATTAGGCTAAACCAGCTAAGTGCAGAAACGACAGATTTAGACCGCATCAAACAACGAGGCAGGAGACCTAAAGAAATAGTTGCGACGTACCTGATCTAAGTCTTCCTTGTGAACCAACTCAATCGAGCTAAGAAGACCAGCGTATTTCTTGCTTAAATAGGCATTCACTTCACGCTCACAACCCTTGCGCGCTGCCACGTAAAAGTACGGCTTGAAAGGCATTGACACCTAACACCACAGAAATCATTGTTTTTTTTGTTTCAGATTAACATCACCTTAAATCTAGTGCCATCCTCCTCGATGAAGTAATAATCAACGACGCTCACTAGTATCTTGTCAGCATCCAATGTCTCTGCCTGCAACTCGATGGCGTCACCACTCATCACAAAGAAGCGCAAAGAAGGGAAAAAGTACGGGATGCATGTTGATCAGCCAAGCAGTCTTTGAAAGGCACTCAGTATACCGGTCGAATCCGAACCTTCTATCCATTTCATCGTTGAATTTCGACCGCCGCAATCGCTGATCGGTTGAACCGGCTCCTGTTGTTGTTTGTCCGGATGCAGACTCGCTAAACTCCTGTCTAAACCAACCGTGCAGACTAGACCAACCCTACGCCTCCTGTCACACTAGACCAACCCTTTCAGACATAGGTGAAGTACAAAATGTTTAAAGAGAAGAAGGAAACTTACCCATTTTTCTCTAAATCCATCATTTCCTGCGAGGAAATTCACGGTGTGTCTTTTTTTTTATTAATTTCTCGTGTCTTTTTAGTTTAACTGCTAACATCGGACCATTTTAAAAATGAAAACTAATAAGTAAACGAGACTTAGTTTCTTTCGTCTGCCACACAAAACAAACGCACAGCAAAAGCGCGCGCCTCGCCCACGCCCAAGGATTACGAAACTACTGGATGATGCACTAGATTTCGTTCGACCGCTTGCACGAGTCGCCGAAGTGAAAAAATCTATTGCCCTTCAGCTTGCCACGATTTCAAGTTTTTTAACTGCCATGCTTCTTCCATATGCTCTCTAACTATTGACACATCTCTTTTTTCCAACTTCGATTCGTCACGCCGAAATACTATCCCAAGAATCGGCTGATTCAGTTGTGGAAGAAGGTGAAACTGGTGATTTTCCTTTAAATAGCAACTGTTTCGACTTCACTAGCTGTCACACTTCTTCGAGAAGCTCTGGGCTCATCTACTCATCTACTTTCATCTCCTCTGGCCAACTCCGATTCGCCATTCGGGCATGCCGGGCCGGAAAAAGGGCACCCCTGTCAAACATGTTATGCAACAGGTCCGGGCTGGGGGAGGGGGTGGGGTAGAACGGGTTGAAGTTGCCTACCAAGCGGGTGTCCAGAGGGGTTCCGCCCAGAGAGGGAGGGGTCCAAATTTTCAAAAAGTAGGCTTCTAACAACACAAATTCATCTCAAATATCAGCAGCCGAAACGCCAAATTAGGTTACCAAAGGGTTTTTAAGCGGTTCGTAATCTAAAAACCACGGGGGACCTTACATCGGCCAGGGTATAGCAGTTTACCCCTCTCGCTGTCCAACATCCCCTCGACAGTCCATACCGGCCTTGACAGTAGGTGCTAGCGCCGGCCGACTCTACCCCTCCCCTCCGGAAATTCCAGCGACCATTTTTAGGAGAAATCTCCAAGCTAATTTTTTGTGAAAATGTCGAGCGTGTTTTGCGACTAAAGGTGATCCAAAAATTTTCTTAGTACTGAAATGGTCATAACTTTTGGTCAAAAAGAGCCTGGGTGGTGATTGGAGTTGGCCTTTTCACGGTAGGGGTGACCACCCAAAACCATGTGCCATGTCTATCACTATAAGACATACTCTAGGAGGCCTATCCTAAACTTGAGCCTACAAGCCTCAGTCTGAGCCTATGACGAATTGTAATAATCAACTTGCTTGTCGCCACCAAAAAGAATGAAGCAAGCAAAGCATGAGAAAGCAGGCCACCCGCTGACAAAGCGCAAAGCAAACACATTGGCGACACACCAAGTGCTGCTGAACAAGTGATGAACTGAAACTGTTTACAACTTTTACTTAATAAAACAATAAAAAAGCCAACCAAACAACACTCGCGCTTATATATTATAACTATCCGCTACATGGCGGATAATTGGAGGAGGCCTATCGGCCCGACAAACCCAACTTTTAGCCTCGGACCTTGACTGAGGCTTAGGCTACAATTTTTTAAAGAAATCTTCACAATGCGGTGAATAATTGTTTCGTGGAGGATGCATACGAGCAAGTCGAACCGAATATCATCGTATCAGCGCTCAGCGGACAAACGACAAAATAAAATATTAAAAATAAAAACGAAAACTCTTCTACCAACTATTTATTGAAAACTCCAGCAAAATGGTGTTCGAAGAACACAATTCTTTCATCCAATTTATTCGTTCTTTTCTTTTTCTTCTCTTGCTCTCAGCAAGAATTAAACTGCGCGGTCTTAGAATAAACTTGAGCGATTCGTGTACAACATTTCTGCGCCAAATTTTGTAGTGCAGCATCCAGTAGTTTAGTCATCCTCGTTCGCGCAGACTAGAGAAAGAAAATCAAGAAGGACGCTCGTAGAATCTACGCTACATGGCTGCGCAACCGCCTCGCGGTCTACAGTATGTCTATGTAGATTCAGACCTTCATTCAGGTACTGCACCGCTACCTGGAAAACATGAACTCGATTATTTCTCTGAACAACATACGTCGTATCATACGTGATATGGTAATGGCCTTTAAGATTGTTAAAGGTCTGGTGGATGTTTCGGCAGAAATGTTCTTTAGCGTAGCTCCACCGGTCCCCACCAGGGGACACAGATTTAAGTTGTATGTGCCGCACAGTCGGCTAGACTTACGCAAGAATTTCTTTGCCTGTTGTGTTATACCGATATGGAATAGTCTGCCATCTGAAATTGTGGGCGCACAAACCGTATCTCAATTTCGTTCAAAGTTGTCCATGATGGACTTCTCGAGATTCCTTTTTGGGCGGGCATTAGAGCCGGAAATCGGCCCAGCCCTCCCAGTCTAAAGCCGAGGTCAGTTGGAGTCTTGTGTTGAATAGACTTTGTTGTTGTTGTTGTAACATTGGCTCGACTGCACGATTCTGTTGCACTGCTGCGCTCAAATCGAACATCATCAGCTGTCTGGCTTTTCTACCGCAGTCCTGAGCGTAAGAGAATACGTGCTTCTTGCGGAAAATAACTAAGCAGTTTCCAACTAATAGAGACAATCTGTCGTATACGTGTTAAGCGTATGCCATTGTTTCTTTCGTGTTATTCAATCAAAAACTATAGTGTTCTATCTGAAAAACTTCGTCAATTTTTGCGCGCTCAATCAACTTTTAGTAAAATTCAATTTTACGCTACTCACGCGCCAAAACAAAACGACACGAGAAGCAAATTAATTAATGGCATACTACTCTACAGGTTCAGTCAATTTTTTGTAATGCGCATGAAACGTTGGCACAAACTTATATTTTTATAGATGTGCTAATAGTTTAATCAGAGCTAGATTTTGTGCTCTAACTTGTTTAAGGCACGCCGAGTTGACTTCGGAAAGCAGAACCGGTTTAAGTCACGCCTTTCTGACTTCTGCAGGCGTGATGAAAGCATTTTGGTGCAATTTATCCATATGCAGCCAGGTCTTTTGATCGTCAAGACATCCTCGGGCCCGGCAGCCAAAACAATCAGTTTGCTGTCGCGCAATCCGTGCGCCACTAACTGGTTTCCGTTGTGCCAGCAAACTTACACAAACTCCAAGTTTTGTTACGATCGACTTCCGTAAACGGCTGCCGCCGCTCACGGTTTTTTGACAGACACAAGAGGACAATATTGTCTGCCGACAAGTATGTTTAATTGTTACCTCAGGCTAAAGCTGCTGCCATCTACATAGTAGTTTTGTCGGATCCACACTACGTCGTCGTTTAGTTGACATGCGACTGTTGATTCTTCTGGCCTTGCTAGCCGTGGCAATTGCGGCTGAGAAGCCGAAGAGGAAAACCAAGGCACTGGGCGTGTTCAGATGTGCGGTCAATCAGGTTCTGGCCATCTACGACCACGAACTACCGTACGCACTGTACATGTACTGCGGGGTACCTCCGATCTGTCAGTACAGTCTGGTAATGGCATATTTCTGCTGCTAAAACATTATTTACTTTAGAACAGTTTTAGTCGTGTGCTGGTCGTCGTTGTACACAGAACGGGCTAAATTTTCTTCGATATATCAAAGAAACAGTACCATACAAACAGTAAGTAGAAGTATTGTGAAAGTCTAGTAAGCATTTCTATTTTCAGTTTGAGGCAGGAGTGCTGTACAATAAATCCCAGACCTAAAGAATACTCTGAAACGGTATGCTTTAATTTCGAGGTTAGAGACAATGTGAAGGGTGTGAAAATATCGGCGATACCGCAAGCAGCCAAAAAGTATCTCAACATACCTGACGACCAAGATCCGAGCAATCCGACACAGCCCAACAATGCTCCCGGAGGTGCACCACCGCCGGCCGATCAATCAGACAGTCCTGATGATGACGATGATGCCAACCACCCTGATGTAGAAGAAGCGGGCGCAGAGGACGAACAAGAAGATTCTCGTTCTGACAACAAACGCTTCAACTTATCACCGAAGCAACTACACAAAGTGCTCTCCGATTACGCACATAGAAGATCTCGTAGTCGCAGCAAGAGGAGTGTGGTTGAAGGACTTGCCATCGCAAGCGATCCACCACTACTCAGAGTCAAAAGAGGTTCTACTTTCGTTTTTCGGTTTTTATTTGTCGCTTAGATTTGTGGCTGATTTTATTTGTGGCAGACGTTTGTAAGATGCAGTTAGCGAATCCAATCTGACAACTCTTGATAATCTATCGGTCAAAAGCGATAGTTCTTTGCCGTTCCGAACTCGCTATCTTCTTAATTAGTTAGCGCCCGTAGTACACTGCCAAGGGCGATTTGCGCAATCAAAACACGTCTATAGTATAAAGTAATATTGTTTTCAGCGGCCGCACGTAACGGCTACGCCGAGGTATTCACACACAAACTTCGGAAACCGCCTACACCGATTTTGATCGTCAAAAGCATCCAGCGTCTAAAGGAGGAGTAATGACCTCTCAGGCAGGGATACTGTAGGCGGACACAGACCGATAAATGTGTCCT
Organism: Sabatieria punctata; assembly: GCA_030248155.1. Classification (NCBI taxonomy): domain Eukaryota; kingdom Metazoa; phylum Nematoda; class Chromadorea; order Araeolaimida; family Comesomatidae; genus Sabatieria; species Sabatieria punctata. Next base: position 881 of record JASANB010004298.1, on the reverse strand, counting down.
GCGCCATACCAAAGTAACCCCTTGTCTGTGGAACATGCGCACGTGTGGTTGGGAGAAACGGGGTAATTTTTCCCAGACCCGATTTTCGGAAAAAAATCCTCCCGAGCAGAATTTTTTGGGGGTTTTAACCCTATTTTGGGTTTGTAAACCCGTAAACAGATTTCCAGAGGCCCTGATTATGGTTTTAGAGACCCTAAAGAGGGTTTCGAACCCTAATTAGGGTTTCAGAGCCCTAATATGAGTTTTTGAAACTATAATTAGGGTTCCAGAACCACCCCACCCATCCACCTGCCGACTTTTATTCCTGGACCCACCCACCAAAATCGCCGCGACCCCCCCCAGATCGGTAGGCCCACCCCCAAATTTTCTGATTTTTACTACCTCTACCTATTTTTCCGGTCCATTTATGTTCGGGAACCCTAATTTGGGTCTCAGAGACCAGGGTTTTCGTAGCCCTAATTTGGCTTTCAAAATTTCTAAATTGGGTTCCAGAAATGCATTTAACTGTACTATGTCGAATAAAATAGGTTTTTTGCACGTTTTGAATCAAAAATAGTTTATTTGCACGTTTCAAATCAAAAATAGGTTTTACATGGCATTTTTGCAGTTCAGACAGGATTTTTACCTCAAAACCCTGTTTTGAGCCCAAATAAGGTCGCTGAAGCTTCCTTCTGGCATAGTGCTGAAATCCTATTTTGGATCCGAAAAATTCCTCCTCCCAGCCGAAACCCATGTATGTACATGTATGCCAGCGCGGATATTCTTCGGTAAAACAGTCAGGGAAATAACAACATATATGGTATCAGTTCACATATATGGAAACGGTACCATATATGGTACCGGTCACATCTTCAAGTGGTACCATATATGGTACCACTTCC
>JASANB010004297.1:0-61237 GCA_030248155.1 Sabatieria punctata | reverse complement strand
GGGGCACGCAGTGTGATTACTGTAGGAGTGAATCAAAAGCGTACAGAGGCCTTGTTTGACACTGGCTGTAATATTTCATTTGTACCACAACGGTTGGTCAATTACTTTCGCTTGAAGACCAGGCCAACTAAGTGTCCACCAGCGAAGACAATGAACAGCTCATTGATACACTTTCTCGGACGAGTGGTAATCACATTGGCGATAGCATCCAGAGTTTTCACCTTGGAACTCAACTACATAAATGACAACTCTTGCCCACAGGACATAGTGATTGGAACGGACTTCATGCCATACTTCAATGACATCAAGTTAAATTATCGGAGGGAGGAGATTACGATTTTTGGACAGATTTTTGAGATGGACGCTATGAGAGTGAAGCGGAAGCCTCAGGCATGCTGTGCAGTTGCTACGGAATGTGTACAGATAGCACCACGCTCTGAGCAGGTGATAATTGCGCATTTACAGCAACAGTTCCCACAGCCTATGACTCTTCTTTTTGAGCCAATGCAGGACAAACTGGGAACGCTAGGACTGTTAGGAGCTGCATCAATATTTACGGGAACAGGACAGAAGATACCTGTGCGGATTACCAACCCCACATTCACCCCAGTCAGCATCTATAAAGACCAAAGATTGGGAGAAGTAGAATCAGTGTCTGAGTCTGCCATAACTGTTCTGGATCTGAAGGTGGAGGAACCAATTATTCGCAATGCAACAGTGCAGACCGACTCTGGACAGACCAAAACGGAAGAGAGAAACCAAGAGGAACGAGAACGAAAGGAAACAGAGGGAAAGCATGCAGATACAGTGATCAAACAGATTAACTTCTCTGAAACAAATCTGATGCTTTCTCAGCACCATCAGCTGCATGGACTCCTAAGACGCCATCATAACTTGTTCGCGATTGATGACAGTGAGATAGGTCACACCAAGACCATTCATCACCGGATTCAAACAGGAGATGCCATGCCAATCAAGAAGAGGTTCTATCGAGTACCAGTGACACAGCAGAAAAAGATTGACAAACATGTGCAGGAAATGTTGAAACAGGGCATTATACAACCGTCCTTATCAGAATGGTCCAGTCCTGTAGTGTTGTTGAAGAAGAAAGACAGAACTGACAGATTTTGTGTCGATTATAGAGCTTTGAACAATATCACGAAATCGGATGCTTTTCCACTACCGGACATCAATCTGTTGCTACAGTCCTTATCCGAAGCAAGGTGGTTTAGTCAGTTGGATATGCGACAAGGATTCTGGGCAGTACCTTTGGAACCTGAATCTCGGGAAAAGACAGCTTTTGTCACCCCTACGGCTCTTTATGAGTTCATGTACTTGCCTTTTGGACTAAAAACAGCACCAGCAACATTCGAGAGGCTGATTACTCATGTATTGTCTGGACTGACCATGGAAAAATGTCTCATTTATCTGGACGATATACTGATTTACTCGTCGACATTTGCAGACCATTTGTCAGACATTGAGGACGTTTTCAAACGGTTGGAAATGCACAATTTGCGGTTGAAAGCGAAGAAGTGTTTCTTTGCCCAGACATCGGTACTGTATTTGGGACACATTGTCAGCAAAGGTGGACTACAGCCAAATCTGGAGAAAGTCAAGGCAGTAACGGAATTTCCAGTGCCCAAAACGGTGCAAAATATACGACAATTTACTGGACTGGTTGGATACTACCGTTGGTTCATTCAAAACTTCAGTAAAATTGCTGCACCGCTGTACAACTTGGTAAAAACCGATGGACCGCAAAACGTTACAGGAAAATGGGATGACACTTGCCAGACTGCTTTCGAACCACTGAAAGATAAACTTGTCAATAGCCCGATCTTGGCATTTCCGAATTTCAGTCAGCCCTTCGCTATTCACACGGACGCTAGCTATGAAGGTTTGGGTGCAGCTCTGAGTCAAATTTTGACAACCGATCGATTGGAACACCCAATTGCTTTCTGGAGCAGATCATTGACAAAATCAGAAAAGAACTATTACCCAATTCATCTGGAAACAAAAGCAATCTTGGATGCATGCAAGGCATTTAAACCATACATTTATGGTATGCCATGCACAGTTTTGACAGATCATGCACCACTGAAAGCATTGTTGACAAGGACGAATTTAGAAGGCAAGCTGGCCAAGATGCAGCTGGATTTACAACAGTTTGATGTAGAAATACAATACCGACCAGGGAAAGCGAACGCAAATGCAGACGCATTGTCAAGAAACCCAGTCACCAGTGCTGTTTTAGCAGACACAACCGATACGCAGCAACCAGCCGATATTGCTGCAGAACAACAGAAAGACCCCATGCTGAAAGCACTTATAGATTTCTTGGAGGATTAAACACTGCCTGAAGGGAAACGCGAACAACGGATTGTTAGGAGGGAAACTGGTAACCTCGTTATGATCAGTGGAATTTTGCATAGGAGACCAAACCGTCGGATTGCAAGAGATACACTTGGCACATTAGTGGTCCCGACACACTTGCGTGTTGAGGTAATGGAAGCCTGTCATTCAAGTTGCTTTGGTGGACACATGGGTTTTCAAAGAACACTGGACAAAATCAGGACACGATTTTGGTGGCCAGGGATGAATCAAGAAGTCTACGAATTTTGCCATTTGTGTGAGGATTGTTCGAAACGCAAGGGACCTCTTCAGAAAACCAAAGCACCACTTTGTTCCACTGCCTGTGGTTGGAGCAGGAGAGAGATGGTCTATTGACTTATTAGGACCGTTGAAACTGACAGAAAAAGGAAATCGATACATTGTCGTTAGCTTGGATCACTTGACAGGATGGCCAGAATGCATAGCCATTCCGGAAATGACAGCAGAAGTTGTTGCTCAACATGTCATTGACAATATATTGTGCAGACATGGTGCTCCAAGACAGATGTTGTCTGATCGTGGGAGTCAATTCACTTCGAGTTTGATCAAGGAGGTTTGCAAGTTGATAGGAACTAAACAGAGCTTTACAACAGCGTGGCATCCTGCAACGAATGGCAAATGTGAACGATTGAATCGTACACTACTCAACATACTGAGTCAATATTCGAACGAAAACCATGCAGACTGGGACAAATGGTTACAACTGGCAGTATTCTGTTACAGGACCAGTGTTCAGGAAACCACTCGTGACACACCGTTTTTCCTAATGTATGGAAGAGACTGTTGTTTACCAATAGAAACGAGATTACGAGCTCCGGAACAGAGATATGTGGATATCCCGACATACAGAGAGGAGTTGGTTTGGAGACTTCAGTCAGCTCACAAGTGTGCAAAAGAGGAATACGTTAGGGCACAAGGACGTATGAAGGAACAATACGACCGGACAATTCACCTGCCAGATTTTTAAGTTGGAGATCCTGTGTGGTTATACACTCCACAAGTTTCCAGGCAACAAAGCCCGAAACTTGCAAAACTTTGGGATGGACCATACAGGATTGTTAGACTGCAATTTCCAAATGCCGAGTTGAGGAATATGGACGACCCAAGGAAGCCTACAAAATGGGTCCATGTCAATCGAATTACGCCTGTCTATCAGGCCAGATTTCCTCAGTTTCCACCTGAGTTGATAGATGGGACTAGACAAACTCAGGATCTGACACAACAAACGTTAGAAGAACAGGATGAGGTACCCGAACAGGAGAGCTCACAGCAAACTAAGAAGGAACGGGAAGCTTCTACACAGGATCAGTCTGCAGTTCCTGGACAGTCAGAGGCAAGGTACAATTTGAGACCACGAAGAAACGTCAGTAATTCACTGCAATTATCCTCAGTTCTTTTGGCAGTGACTTTGTTTGTCACATTGTTCTTGCCAATCGTCTCTGCAGAGGGAGAATCACCGCAAACTCCAAAACACGCTGCAGATCTTACGGGGGGAAGGATTTCTTGGCAATTCAGGAAGCTGCTACTGGCAGCAGTTTGCAGTTGTGTAATGTCCTATGTAATGCACACAATATTTTGCCGATTTCCAGAAATGGCCCAAAATCGAATTCGGAATCGAGATAGGAGGATTGTCAGGCAGATAGCAAGGCTAAGAGGGCAACTGAACGGAGTAAACGCCAATATCGTAGGAACCAACACCCAATTTGGACACTTGTACAGAGAGATCGTTCGACGACAAGAGGACAACACGCGTCGATGGGTTATTCAACGGAGACTGAACAGAGAACTCAATGACAGAATCACCTTTCACTGGAATCAACATATGGAGCTTGTCCGACGCGTTCAACACAATACACAGTTGGTTTCTGCTGAGGAGGATGGCGGAAATGTGGAGAACCAGAATGACGATCAGTTGATAACTTTGGGAAATGGAACTCACAATTTTTTGGCGGAATCTGGAGGTCTGGGGACAGACGATCATTAGAAGGGGAGGCCGCTCAATGAAACATTTAATCAAACCGAGATATACTTATATACTGTATGTACATACCCGCTACCAGTGTTGTTCACAGTAAACTTACTGAGTAAAAGTTACTCGGTACTTAGTTATTTTGAATTAAAGTAAGTACTTTTACTTACCGGTTAAAATTTTTCTTAATTTTACTTACTGAATACCGAGTTTCAATTTTGAATTGCTCAATTAGAAAGAAATCGGTAAACTCGGTACTCGGTAATTTACTGAGTTGTTTGTTTACTGAGTAAAAGTTTCTGCAATAGGTAGCTCGCCGAACCTGTGCAAGAAAATATACGGTTTCTCTTTCGCTAATAGATCTGCCAACGAAGAAAACACACAGTTTTTGCCAAATTTTTGCAATTTTCACTGCTTGTTGCATAACCTAAGCTTTCTTTGCGCGGCAGAATTGCAAACAGACTATCAGACGCAAAGACTATGGAAGTAGAAACTATATCTACTACTACATAGCTATATTTTGATTGACGTTTTTTGCATCAGCCAGATGAACTGTGAGGAAATGGCGAAAATTAGAACAAATCTTCACCCACCAATTTGGCCTAGCTTTTCATCTAAAGCCACATCCTCTAGTCACTACTGTACGTATGTATAATGTGCATATTTTAAGGCTTTCCATGCATGCCAATTAGCACAATAAGTAATGTGAAATAACACAAAACATGATTAAAATTCTGACAAGTCAAGCTACATTATCTTAAACTCATCAATCAGCACTGAAAAATGATTCTAGTAGCTAAAAGCTATATCAGGTAAACATTTTCAGATAAATTGTATATTTCTGAATTTTGAAGGTTTTACTGACTTTACTGAATTGTTTACTGAGTACTTACCGGGTTTTCTTTGAAAAACCCAGTACTTACTTGTACTTACTGAATTTCAAAAAATCTGGATTTACTTACTGAATACTTACCGAGTTTTAGAAATTTGAGCTAGGCACAACACTGCCCGCTACTTGGTCAATATTTTGCTCTACTTGTATTTTTATACCCTATTCAAATACGAGGACGTATTTCCTTATAAAAGGGAAGGTGTAGCAGAAGTGATTTATTAATCTGGTATGTTAGGCTGGTACGTGGTATGTGTTGGTATATTTAGCTGGAAGTCTTGTGCTGATGTTTTGACTGGCTGGAGTGCGTGTACAGAGATAGAGAGAGTAAAGTTAGTTGGTGCTAGAGCGGGCCCCGGAACCCGTTGTTACAGTTCTACCCAGTTTTATCATCACAACGGTCTGCCTGATTGGACTGTTCAGTTCAGATACCTGCTGTGGAGTTAGAAATGAACGGGTAATGTTGTCCTTTTTATCATACTTAATGCTAATTCAATGATTTTTGTGGACCAACATACTATTGGGTGTCTCGAGAAATAAATACATTTCATACATTAACAAGCGCTAAATCACCCTTCTGCTCAAACTGAAGCTGGCGGTAAATTCCGGTTTTTTGGCCACATCTGTAGTAAAATAAAAATTTACCTAGAAAAAACTCTTGTCTCTTGGCTTTTTCTTCCTTATCTCGCAGTAACTCGTTTTACCTGTTTCGGAGTGGGTCGTTTGACTAGTAAACTGAGCTGAATAGCACCAAAAACTGTACAGAAATTATTTTTTCCGCGAAATACAATGTATGTAGAACATTGTTTGAAAGAGAATGCTCTGCTCTTCTGATCTTAAAGTCTTAAGTGTTCAATCCGCAAGTTTCTATTTGTTCCAGAGTATGAGCTAAAGACTCAAGGCTGTACTGTTATTTTACTAGTGGATTTTTATTTTACTATTTACTAAATTTACTACAAATTCAGCCCTTCAATTTAATTTTAATTTTTGTTTTACTACCAAACAGCTACGATTTTACTAATTTTTGTTTTACTAATAATTTTACTCATTTTACTACTATTTTACTAATCATAAGCAGTGTTGTTCCCAGTAAATTTACTGAGTAAAAGTTACTCGGTGCTTAGTTGTTTTGAAGTAAAGTAAGTACTTTTACTTACCGGTAAAAATTTTTCTTAATTTTACTTACAGAATACCGAGTTTCAATTTTGAATTACTAAATTAGAAAAAAATTCGGTAAACTCAGTACTCGGTTATTTACTGAGTTTTTTACTGAGTAAAAGTGTGTATAAAATAATAAGGTTCTTCTTTCATTTACCTATCTGTTCGCAACAAAAAACACTTAGTTTTGCAATTTTTTGCGATTTTCATGGCTTGTATAATCCCAACTTTATTTGCGAGGTAGAATTGCTATAATCAGATGCAAAGACTCGGTATTTAGGATTTACGATTAGGGACTATATCTACTACTATTACCTATATTTTTATTGACATTTTCTGCATCGGTCTGAACTGTGGGGAAATGATGAAAATTAGAACAAATATTCACTTACCAATTTTCCAGGCTTTTCATATAAAGCTAGATACCAGAGCTTCTGATCACTATTATGTATAGTGTGCATATTTTAAGGGTTTTCATCCATCTAATTAGCACCATAAATAATGTGAAATGGCGCTAAACAAAACATTAAAATTCTTAAAAGTCGAAAAATCGAGCTACAATATCTTAAACTAATCAATCAGCACTGAAAAAGGATTCTAGTAGCTAAAAGCTATATCAGGTAAACATTGTCAGATAAATCGTAACATATTTCTGAATGTTGAAGGTTTTACCGAGTTTACTGAATTGTTTACTGAGTACTTACCGGGTTTTCTTTGAAAAACCCAGTACTTACTCGTACTTACCGAATTTAAAAAAATCTGGATTTACTTACTGAATACTTACCGAGTGAATTTTTGAAATTTGAGCTAGGCACAACACTGGTCATAAGGTGCAATTTTGCATCAATGATGCCAAAATCTTATGAATAACTGGTGTTTGGTGCCTAATAGGTGCTGAATTTGATTGTGATGCGAGGTTTTCCAGAACTTTAGAGTTTTGTAAAAATTTAAGTCACGGAAGTGCGCACCCACACATCTTTTAGTGCAAAATTGATCAAGATTTTGGCTGAAATTCACCAAAAACTAAGTAAAATAGTAGTAAAATTTATATTTTACTATTGACCCCGTTTGGTTATTCTATTTTATTTTTACTTTACTATTGGCTCACAATTTTACTTTTTACTAACAAAGAACACACAAATAACGACAAACAGATTAGATGAGTGAGTGTTATAAACTGTACCAATCTTTCATCACACCAGAGCTGGAAAACGGAGAGACGGGGAATGGAGAGATGGCATTCGGTGGGGTTGTATTCACTTGGGCTCTGCTTGAAGGACATGTGGAACTCATGGACATGAGGCTTGTGAAACAAATGGCGGAAACGAATGGCACCACTCTGCTTGGATGGGCATAGAACTGGGTAGGCATTTGTACACTGGACTGGTTAGCTTGTGGGCATGGAACTTGGGCTTGGTGGTGCTTGGCTTGAAGAATGATAGAGAGGTTGGCCCACACAACACAACAAAAACGAATGTCATGCACCTAATGAAGAGTTTATTGTAACAAAGAACACACAAACAATGACAAACAGATTATGTTATAAACAGTACAAATCTTTCACAACCTAAGTTGCCAAGCCTGGCAACCAGATCGAAGATTCGTGGACTTCTTGAAGATCTGCCTGAGGAGCTGAAAATGTTAGAGCATGCTGACGTCATGCTAACAGATGTTGAAACTCTATTGACAACATTTTTCATTGGCGCCAACAGATTCTGCATGCTGTACATCAAGATACTGCCAAAAACTTCTGCAAAGTGGTTGATCTATGGCAAGTGGGTCCTAATGGTCTCTGTTTTCTCAACAGGAACACCAGGGCTTTGTGTTCAGCATTCTTGAGGGCTGTTTGATATCATCGTTTGCTCAAACCTTTTACGAGTGCAAGATCTCTTTGCGCGATCTTCCGCTGGCCACAATAATCGACATAATCTGCCTTTTCATTTTCCTTGAATCTGAATTGAGGTAAACCTCCTTCACGCACATGTGCAGGAAAGTCAGGTTTTAAGTACCGTTTGAACTGTTTCAGCCCACATTGAATTGCATTCACTGCGCGGATGTTTCCATCATGCTGTTCAACCTGTGTCAGGATTGTAAACAAACAGTTGAAAGCTTCAGCCCCATCTCTTGTTGTTTTGTCTAGCCCTGTCATGTTTTTTTCTGCAGTGAAGCCGCAAATACGGTCACAAGCTTGTAGAGGACTCGCTCACACAGTGCATGTTTGTAACCAATCTCAGAGCAGTACACTTAGTAAAGCTTGATTAGATGGGTAGTACACACTGTTTGGAGGCAGTTTGGTTTTTCAATTCTCTCTTCACTGTCACACTTTAGGGTTCTGCTGCTGTGGGTTACATCTTGCAAGTATTCTGACTCCAAGATGTGATGCCATAGATTGAGTACTTGGTTTGGAGCTGCAACTGTTAGAATCGCCACAATGCACTTAAACAGGTTAAAGGTTTATTACAACGTACATAAACACGGGACAGACCAGTAAAGAACCCATAAAGGGCCACATGCAAGACAATCACCAGGGGCCAACCCCTACTATATGTCTAAAACGCCGGGTGCATGGAAGACAGAGTTGCTACCACTACACCACAGACGCAGACAAGGCAGACAGGTTGCAGCCAGTCTCTTCTGCTCTCGTGCATCAAGGTTATCAAAGTGCTTTGCTAACTGGTACTTCAGTTGCACTGGTGTCTGGACTACAAACTCTGCATTGCAGCAGAAGACAGTACAGCCATTGGCTCTCCACTGTCGGCTTTTGGTAGTCTCATTTTTCGTGCTGAGCACAGCATGCAGTTCAACCCAATACAGAATAATGAATTCCCATCTTTTCTAGATGTTTATGCTTGTATTATGCACAGGAATAGTTCTGGAATCTGACAACAGAAAACTATTCTTGCTGGTATACTGGCTCTATTGTCTAACATAAATACATCAAATTAATCTACAAATCAAGCCCTCTTCAACAGTATAAGCCATTTTGTAAAAGGAATACATCAGACGAAACACCAGTCATTTGAATGTGTTGGTTAAAACCGAAAAAGTAAAAAATAGGCAGAATTTTACTGACACACAAACTTCAGAGGCTATAAAGTGGCCGTCTACCATCGATGACCCCTCAATATTTTATGGATCGAAAGCTTATGTTACGAAGTGTTTAGAACTGTAAACAGCACCAAATGAATTTGCCTAGTTTTTGAGATATGCTCAATTGAAATTTTCAAGTGCTGAAAAATCGCATTTTTCGAAGGTTCTGGTTGAAACGAAGAACATCACGAGATTCAGCGTTCCCGTTTTGACTAATTTAAAGTTTTTAATTTCACTGATTCAGAAAAAATAATTCGGTCTGGCTCAAAAGGTTTCCCCAACCATAACTATAGTACAAATTTAGCTAGGAAATTTTGCATACCAGATTCGTTTTCTACATCAAAAACTATCCTAGAATATCGATATTAGAACTTTCAGAAACGATTTTGAATTTTTTTTGACCCGCCTGTTGGCCCGTTTTCTCATGCAGAGACTACTGTTGATTGGGTATACCGAACCCATACCGAAAAATGGGTATTTTTGGGAATACCTACCCAATAAATACCTACCGATTCCAGGTATTTTAATAAATACCCATACCCGGTATACCGATTATTTTGGGAATACCCAGGTATTTGGGAATCGGTATTTTTTGTCCAGCTTAGTGCACTTTTTATCGAAAGTTCCCTATGACCACATTGTTTTCTTTGTTTGTTTCTTTGCATTTTTGGGGCGTGCAGAAACAGATTCTATTACGATATTCCTCAAAATATCGAATTTGAAGGATTTTTAGTTCTCTGACCCAACTTTGTCGCGTCTTGGCCATGGGTAGTTTACGCTATCCCGTGTGTCACAGCGGCCCCGGCACCTGTGGAGGCGGTGTGTTTGTGTGGTTCAAAACCTGTCGTGGCTATGGAAAGTAGTCAACACAAAGCCCAACCCAGGCCGTCGAAAGTCAGCAATAGCAAGTAGATAAATGCAGACCAAACTGACGCTGTCTTGCACACACACACCAACAAAAAGGGGAGGGTTGTTGTTTAGGAGGCTGCCGGACCTTGCGTCTCTTCCTGCTCTATAGCAGTTGGCTACTCCTAGTCCGAAAAGACAAAATGTTACAACAAGAACAACTCCCTGTCCCAAACTTGCTTTGTCATAGTAAGCGTTGATCTAGTTTTGGCTTAATTTCACACTGCTCCTTAATAATCAAGTCTCTGTGTACTTGATGTACAGTACATTCACAATCAACAAAATAGCCCTGCATTTTATCACTGCTCCTCAGATCTCCATATACTGTACACTAGCAGACCTTACTAGCTAGCAGTACAATGGAAGCATTTCTCTCTGCCAAAATTATTTATAGAAGCAATTTTCACTCCAGTAAAACTAAAAAAATAATCTCAAAGATTCCTAAAAACTGTAAACCCCATTGCTTTTGATTGGTTTTCTAGCCTCTAACCTTGGAAATGACTAAATCCATGGTACTGTTATTTTAATATATTAATATTAAAATAAAACTATTATTAATACTGCCATTTTAATAGTATTAAATCTATATTAATATTAAAATAGAGGGCCTACTATTATATTAAATTAAATTAAAAATACAAAGAGGGGCTGAATATTAAAATTTATTTTTAATAGTATTTTAATAGCATTTTAATAGTTTGACCTTGTTTGACAATGAAGGAGTTACCTACAATACTAGAAGTTAAATCAGAATTTTACCTCAGATAATGATAAAAATTGAAGGTGTCTGACAGCCCTCTGAATCTCGAATCTTGGAAACTGTGGAAGTTTTCTCAGTAATAGGCATAAATGACAAAAGGACCTTAATCTACTCAATAAACTATGTAACAGTCTTTCTAAGTAAGTAAGTAAGTTTATTTCGCCCAAACACAGAAAAGAACGAAATACAAATGTTGGGCGCGGCATACAGACGACCACGTATGGTCTTATGTTGCCGAAGTTAGATCAAACATAGGCAGGCTACTAATTCTTTTTGTAAACAGATTAAGAGAATTCGAATTGACAACTTCACTAGGTAAATTATTCCATAGCCGGATGGTTCTGACTGCGAATGAGAACTTTCTACAATTGAGGTTTTTCTTTAAAACCGGTAGATACAGTTTCTTATCATGACCTCTTGTACGCATGGTTTTAGCCCATTCAAAATAGTCTTCAAAACGCATATCATTCAGTCCGTACACAATTCGGTATACGTACTGTAAGTCAATGATAATACGTCGCGTTTCTAGAGTCTCCAAGTCAAATTTTCGAAGTCGGTCAATATAGAAACCCTGCATTTCATTTTTGTTTAGCCGCAGTGTAAACGACCTCTGGACACTCTCCAAAACCCTAATATCCTTCACTTTAAAAGGATTCCAGACTGGGGTGGCTTACTCTAATTTTGGGCGGACGAACGTTTTGTACAATTGAAGCAAAAAATCAGGATTTCTACTACAAAAAGCTGCAAATATCAATTTTGATTTCACTGCAGCCTCTTTTGCAACTTTAAGACAGTGTTTCGAAAAACACAAATTTGAGTTATGGTCCAGTCCAACCAGGACACCAAGATCCCTTACTTCATTAACACTTTCAATTTGATTACTGATGTAAATTGATTGATTGTATTGTACATGTATTGATTCTATTATTATTTATATAAGGGTGTATCAAGTCAGTTTTTGTGTAGGGCTAAGTGCCAATTTGCTTGCCGACCCGATTGTTTCTGTCTGGCCTGGTTGGCTGGCTGCGCCCACGGTATCGATTTACTCTATCTATTCACCTGAGGAGTCCTGCGTGATCAGAGGATTTTGCACAAAACCGGCCGGCGGCTCCAGTCAGCAGGTAATTGGCATTGGCTCAGGCTGCCACGGACGTTCTATACCAGCTTTATATACCTTTATATATATAATATGGTGTTGCTCGCTGGCCAGGTTGTTGGAAGACCGGCGTGATATGGCGCTACTAACTGCCATGAAATATTTGAAAGAAACTCAAAGAACACGGAATTAGAAAAAGGTGACAGTTACTACTACTATGTCTTAATTGTGTCTGCATGAGAACACGTATCAACTAACTAGCGGGTCAAAAAATTTAAAAATCACTTTCATCACGGTTTTTCGGCGGGGCGTTGGAGCGTTTAAATTTGCTTTCTCTGAAGAGGTCGCCAAAATTTTGGAGGGGTATGGGCCGCCGAGGGGAGGTTTGATGGAAATTTTCTCATGTGGCACATGACGCCTCCAACGCGCTCCAACGCCCCGCCGAAAAACCGTGATGAAAGTGATTTTTAATTTTTTTGACCCACCAGTTAGTTGATACATGTTCTCATGCAGACACAATTAAGACATAGTAGTAGTAACTATCACCTTTTTCTAATTTCAAATTCCGTGTTCTTTGAGTTTCTTTCAAATATTTCATGGCAGTTAGTAGCGCCATATCACCCCGGTCTTCCAACAACCTGGCCAGGGGGCAACACCATATTATACATATTCAGTATAGATAAAAAAAAATGTCCCATCGCTTTTTCGGCCTTCACTCAAACGTTTCGTTCTCAGTCACTTCTTTACCGATTTGGCTCAAATTTTCAGCAAAAATTAACAACATGGTTGGCTAAATATTCTGCAAGTGTGGTGCCAAAATTCCGACTCATACTGGTTTTATGACCCGAATTACCCTGAATTTCTGCGTGTACACTCCAAATTTCATCCAATTCCGACAAAAACTAGGAAAGATACAGGAAAAGGAAATGTTTCCATTTTTCGCTGACCGGCTTTCACTATTGCAATTACAAAATTTCACTTTTTTGAAATTTCAAAGTTTTCTCGCCCTGCTTGGGCCATTGCCCAACGAGACCTCTTCAGACTACAATACCTCCTAATTTCTGTTAATACTATACTGAGAATGCTTTCAAAAGCGTTTTTCAAGCTATTTTTCTTCAAATTTTCTCGCCCTGATTGGGCCGTAGCTCAACCAGAGATCTAAGAATTTAATACTTCCTTTTGCAAAATCCTGAGCAAGCCTATAAGTAAGGGGAAGACAAATAGGGACATATTTATTGTACAGGTAAAAAGGGTTTACGAGAAGCCTTACTCTAAGTGGCAAAGATAAACCACCGGTGATGTACAATGTATGTGCAAAGCGATTCCGCACTCTGGTGATATTTTGAGAGTGGGTTTTTAGCATTTTGTGCAGTTAAATAGCGAAAAATATCCTAAAATGACTGGAACTAATCTAATTTTATGTTCAAATACGTAAAAAATCACGTTTTCTCATCTGTGACTGATATCCGGCATATCCGGCAGGTAATATCCGGATCCGGATCCGGATATGGCCATATCCGGCCGGATCCGGATCCGGATATCCGGTCGGGCCCTACATGTGGCCCTATTGGGTTATTGCTGGCTTGCTCTGGTGTACATGTGCGTTGTATAAAGTTATAAGTTATGACTGATTAAGAAAGAGATGAAATCATAAGACCAGTATGGTTCTTCTATTACAGGCGGCCGCGACACCGATAGGCGTCCCGATATATGTGCCAGTTGAAAAGCCGAGCAAAAGAAGAGTCGGCCGGCCACATGTGCAGATGAACTGGCACTGTGGAGCCGTGCAGTTCTATGTAAAGGAGTTCGAGGCACATAGGGACTGGAGTAAGCTGCTTGCTTGCTTATTTGTTTTTGAAATTCCCTATTTGAAATTTGAAAAGTCATGATTTATAGCTCCATTTATATTTATGATTGCAACTTTATATTTTGTTGTTGCAACTTTTTGTCCTTTGGGCTAAGAGTTGCCAACTGCTATAGAGCAGGAAGAAACAGAAGGTTCGGCAGCCTGCTTAACAACAACCCCCTTTTATGAAGTGCAGTAAACGTCAAAATTTTTGTTTGCAGATATGTTTTTTGTTTGATCGGGACTGATCATTCAAGACGTTTCAGCCGCAAAAGACGACATCCTCCATTGAATGGCATGGCTCACAGCATTTTAGACAATTTTCTTATAATAAGCCGTCAGCCAGATGTTGTCCTGTTGACTGGCAAGTGGTGTATAGGTGTAGGAACTCTCTTGCCCTTATCTGGGCCGTGCTCCTGTCACATGTCGTTCTGTGCCCATACATACATGTGCAACTTAAATGGATATCACTGAAACAATTCAAATACTTTTTAAGCAGCTCATCTGTAGTATCCCTATGTGTAATATGGTTATGTAAACAGGTCTGGTTGGAACGCATTTTGTTATTAAAGGTAAGCACCAGCCAGAAACCTAGTCCAACGGTACACCGTCCGGAATGAAGCTGACTATACATGTAACAAGGGGTCTCGGGGTCTGCCCCCCACCTGACTTAGGCCAGACCCCCCAGATGGGGAACTCCCAACCTCCTCCCCCTTCGGCGGATGACCTGTTACATGTAGAAAGTACTGTGGAATACATATATGTATGTGAATAATAACACATAGAGATTGGAACCACCTGCTTGTCAACGTCATTTCCGCCTCCGGCGTTTCACTAACCCTGCCAACCTTGCTCAAACATCTCAAAAATTATCCATAAGTGGAGTTCAACGTAAAGGCATTATTAGTTTAATTTAACTAAAAGCATACATGTAACAGGTCATCCGCCGATGGGGGGAGGGGGGGTTGGGGGGGGGGGTCTGGCGCCGGCCGGGGGGGGGTCTAAGCCAAAATTTTGGGGGAGGGGGGTGGGCACTAAAAAACGCTCAAAAATCGAAAAAAATCGCAATTTTTTGGCTAAAAATTGCCAAAAATCGCTAATTTGGGCTGAAATACAGCTAAAAAGTGCTGTTTTGCAGGCGATTTTGGCAATTTTTGTGTGTGTAAGTGTAAAAAATTGCAAAAATTTGCTCGAAAATTTACTTGGCAGACAAGTGGGAGGGGGGGGTCGGTGAAATCGTCTCGGGGGGGGGGGGGTCCAATCTGGGGGGGTGTTGCCTAAGTCGGGTGGGGGGCCGACCCCCCCGACCCCCGTTACATGTATGACTCAAAGAGCACGGAATTAGAAATTAGAAAAAGAAAAAGGTGTTAGTCGCTACTAGACTATGTCTTAATTGTCTCTGCATGACAACACGCGCCAACTAGCGGGTCAAAAGAATTAAATATCACTTATGAATTTCTAGAATAGATATTCTAGATCAATTAAACAATAACAATCAGCTGGTTTTATTCCATAACTTCAGGGGCGGGAAAATGTCTATTCTATTCATACATGTGCATGGTCGGCGGCTCAGGGGTGACGGCCAAGTCTCCGTGCGTATGCCTGGGTATAGGTGCAAATTTTCAAATATAGAAATTCAAATTTTTGCCCAAATTTTGGCTACAAATACGAAACTTTCGGTTAAAATTCGAAAATTTGTTTTTACCGCAATTTAAAAAATTACGAGAAAAACCACTTTCCTGACAGAAACGTTGCCAAAAAATCGAATTTTTCAGGAAAATTTGAAAAAAATTCGGGTTTTGTGCATAGTTGCCTGGAGGAAGGGTGCGTAGTTGCCAAAATTGATTTCTGTGGCTTAAAAACGCATCTGGAGGCTTTCTAGCTTCCTGTAGCAACGTTTGGTAGATATTTATTTTCGTCCCCCTGGGCACCCCCATGCACATGTATGATTCTATTATTATTTATATAAGGGTGTATCAAGTCAGTTTTTGTGTTGGGCTAAGTGCAATTTGCCGACCCGATTGTTTCTGTCTGGCCTGGTTGGCTGGCTGCCACCCACGGTATCGATTTACTCTATCTATTCGCCTGAGGTGTCCTGCGTGGTCAGAGGATTTTGCACAAAACCGGCCGGCCGGCCGGCGGCTCTAGTCAGCAGGTAATTGGCATTGGCTCAGCCTGCCACGGACGTTCTATACCAGCTTTATATACCTTTATACAGGGTGTGCCAAAAAAAAACAACCCAGCAGAGTTTTTGCTGTAGCAATCGCAAATCTCTACCGATTTGAATGAATCCTTTTTTGAAATAAAGATAAATAAATTCTTGAAAGATTCATGTAACGTTTATTAAGATAGCCTGCTTAGTTCCTGAGATATTTGCCCTCAAAGTCAAAACAGAGATTTTGGCAGTGAACAAGAGTGATAAACACAACCCAGCAGATTTTTTACTTTTGCAACCATGAATCTTAACCGATTTGAATGAATGCTTTTTTGAATGAAAGATTGATAAATTCTTCAAAGATTGGTGCAATTTTTATTGAGATTCACTGCTTAGTTCTTGAGATATTTGCCCTCAAAGTCGAAACAGATTTTGGCAAAGAACAAGAGCGATTCCGTTGCACTTCATAATAAAGCAGATTCCTACTGCTGGGGGCTAATGACACTTTACTGTTGAAGTGAACCGAGTTTATGTGTCACCAGTAAAGCCTCCAATAGCCCTTAGCAGTAGCAGGAATCCGTTTTATTACGAAGTGCAGCGGAAAAAGAAAAATTCCCTCTTGTTCACTGCCAAAATCACAGTTTTGACTTTGAGAGTGAATATCTCAGGAACTGAGCAGGGTACATTAATAAGCGTTACATCAATCTTTCAAGAATTTATTTATCTTTCATTTAAAAAAGGATTCATTCAAATCGGTTGAGATTTGCGGTTGCTACAGCGAAAAATCTGCTGGGTTGTTTTTTTTTGGCACACCCTGTATATATAATATGGTGTTGCTCGCTGGCCAGCTTGTTGGAAGACCGGGGTGATATGGCGCTACTAACTGCCATGAAATATTTGAAAGAAACTCAAAGAACACGGAATTTGAAATTAGAAAAAGGTGATAGTTACTACTACTATGTCTTAATTGTGTCTGCATGAGAACATGTATCAACTAACTAGTGGGTCAAAAAAATTAAAAATCACTTTCATCACGGTTTTTCGGCAGGGCGTTGGAGCGTTTAAATTTGCTTTCTCTCAAGAGGTCCCCAAAATTTTGGAGGGGTATGGGCTGCCGAGGGGATGTTTGATGGAAATTTTCTGTTTTTCGCAAAAACGGTCACCAAAGTTTCGGAGGGTGTTGGGTTGGGGGAGCGCTGCCCTCACCCCATAAACCCCCTCACGCCGACCATGTGTGAGTGAGGACTGTTGCAGAATCTGTAAACAGTCAAGAAAATAACAACATATGGTACAGTACACACATATGGTACCATCGAAGGGGTACCATTATACATTGTATGTGTACTGGTACCCTACATGTATATGTTGTTATTTCCCTGACTCCCTGTCCGCGTCCGTGATGCTTTGGGTAGTATCTTGCCTACCATGCTCACGGCGCGTGACACATAGGGGTTCAAGCCTGTCTCAGCCCAACTGATTACCTCGCATGTGGCCCTATTGGGTTATTGCTGGCTTGCTCTGGTGTACATGTGCGTTGAATAAAGTTATAAGTTATGACTGATTAAGAAAGAGAAATCATAAGACCAGTATGGTTCTTCTATTACAGGCGGCCGCGACAACGAAAAGCGTGCCGAAATATGTGCCACTTGAAAAGCCCACCAAAAGAGGAGTTGGCCGACCACAATTACAGATGAATCATGATGAATCGTCTCAGACAATACTATCCGCAAGTCGACTTGCACAGAAAGGTATTAATAATTTACTTTCACTCAAAGAGCACGGAATTTATTAGAAATTAGAAAGAGAAAAATGTGATAGTCATATGTGGTGTAACAGGGGGTCTGCCCCCCCCCACCCGACTTAGGCCAGACCCCCTGGATTGGATCCCCTTCCGATTTTTCTGGCAAGTAATTTTTTGAGCAAAAGGTAATCAATCGTACCTTATTCTATAACAAAATGATGCTTATAAAAAGCGCTAGAAAGTTATGAAATAGAGAAGTTCTTCTAGGGGGGTTCCAGCCGAGTTATTGCCCGCCAAAAATGTCGAAAACAATTTTTTTTCTTCTAAAACAAAATTGGACTGCAGATTCTTAAAGTACTCCTTAAAAGTTACGCAAAAACCCTAATTTTTATTTTCCAGCTTCAGCTGGTAGGTTAGAAATTCGAGTTTGAAATTTTGGTCCCATAGTTAAGCAGGCCGATTTTCAGAAGGCTGTATCTCGGGATTGGAGCGTCAAATCCACTAATCCTTTGGGGCCGAATGACAACTCATAAGTTTGTATTAGTCTACCAACTTACAGCTCTCTGGGCCAAAGTTTCAATTTTGGGGTCTAAATGCTGAGACTCGATCGGTTCAGAGACTGACTCTTAAAATTCAGGAGTTTTTTCTAGGATTTTAGGAGTTTTTAAGGGTATTTCTAGGAGTGAACTGCCTTTGAAACCTGGCAACCCTGCTCATGGTGTTCGCTGTGCCCATTCAAGATCTTCGGCAGACGGCGTCGCGCCACCATCAAAGCGCACTACACGCGATACCCTCTGGTTTGGGTAAGCTAAGCGATACGTACGAAGAACCAAGTCCAAAATTGAGATTAGATTTTCTGAGCACCAACCACTTCTAGTGGCTAGTTGAAATCGCAGTGTCTGTATTGCAGCCGTCTGTGGTCATTGCTAGTCCATTCAATATTAAGAATATCGAAGAGGGTGGCCGGTCCAACGTTCAGACCTTTCATCATGCTGATATGGTGATCAGAAGTATCTGATGGCGCTTCTGAAAAGACCGGAGATGCAGAGATGCTGTACCCGCCTGCCATCCAGGTTCTGCTCTGGTTTTTACACCTGCCTGCCTAGAAGGTCATGTTCACACAATTTTATCCATTCAACGGTGACTGTGCGCTACACATGTCACCCATGTGTATTGTTCTATATAACTATGCTACTTTCTGCTATGGTTCTGTTTGTACTGTTTTACTATATTGAGGATGGATAACTTACTCTTGTTTACAGCGGTTCATTTTAGTCGGACAGCTATGGTGTTTACTGAGTGCTTATCGCTCTGTGTTTTAGGTCATGTTGTTTTAGTCGGGTGTACACTTTTCATAGTCTAGTCCAGTGTCTTAATTCCTGCATTTTAAGCTGGCTGCGCTTGAACGTTCTTTTTTAATGCCAGCGTTGGAGAGAAGATGCTTTTCAAAAATGTGCTGTAGTGATGGCAGATTAATTGCAATGGGATGCCCAGTGTAGAGCTGCTTAGCAGATTGGATCTATGTAAGAATTACATCTCGCGTGCAACTGTTATCCGTTACAAAATGTATAAACTGGTTTTACGAAACATGCGATCCCATAGACCATTTGAATACCACCAATGGTCTGAACCACACGAGTTTTGGAACCACCTAGACTTCAGATTTCATGCCCAATATTGAAGCCGTTGTGTGTACAAAATGAGATTATTGCATTACATTTGAAACTTTTGTTGCATGATCGCTGTACAACATACCTGCATAAGCAGTTAAATACACTGTTTTCTAATGATTTCGAATCAGTTGCAAGTGCAGTTTTCTGCAGTGAGTAATACCGTTGTCAAGTAAATTAAAATTAAAATCAAATTAAATTCGAAAATAATTTACTTACGAAGAGTAAATTAAATGGCAAGTAAATTAAAATAAAATTAAATCTCTGACATATCGATCCAGTGCTGTATCCTCTTCCAAACATCCAAGATCTACTGTATAACAAACTCAGCGAGGCCGCAGTGTTCAGTAAGCTGGACCTGCTGAAGGGTTACTTCAATGTAGAACTGGATGAAGAGAGCAAGTTGCTGACGACTACTGCAACGCCATGGGGGTACTATGCTTACAAGAAGCTACCCATGGGCTTGAAAGACTCAGCAGCTGTGTTCCAGAAGCTGGTGCATGACACATTGGAAGGTGTACCAGGCTGCCAACCATACATCAATGACATATTGGTGTTTGGCAAGAACCGTCAAGAGCATGATGAGAGCTTGCGACAAGTTCTGATGAGGCTCAACGAGAAGAATTTGCGGCTTAATCTGCGCAAGTGCCTTGTTGCTCAGCCGTCAGTCAAGTTTCTTGGTCACATGATTTCGAGAGGATGTGTCAAGCCTGATCCAAAGAAGTTGGAATCTCTGTGGCAGATGGCACCACCCAAGAATATCAAGGATGTGCAAAGTTTCCTTGGTGCAGTGAACTACCTGAGCAAGTTTGTACCCTCTCTGTGTGACAAGCTTGAACCAATTCGAGCACTCACCCGGGCTAACACGAAGTTCGAGTGGGGTCGGGAGACTCAGAAGGCGTTCGACCAAGTGAAGGAGCTCATCTGTGGACCCAAGGGACTACGTCTGAAGATGTTTGATCCCTTAAAGACAACCTTTGTCACTACCGACGCATCTGGTTATGGCATTGGTGGGATGCTCTCGCAAGTCCACTTTGGCCAGGAATTTCCTGTTGCATTTGGCCATCACACGCTCGATTCCACTAAGCGGAAGTGGGACACAACAGAGAAGGAAGCTTATGCAGCGATGTTCTTCTGCGAGTACTGGGAGAAGTATTTGCTGGGACAGCACTTCACGTTGAGAACAGATCATCAAGCGCTGCAAGCACTTCTGCATCGACAAGCGAATCAGCGCAAATCGCAGAAATTTGAGCGCTGGGTTCATCGTCTGAATGTGTTCGACTACACAGTGCAGTATGTGCGTGGTGACACTAACCACATGGCTGATGTTCTGTCCAGACTCCAGCATGAACCTGAACATCGTGATGCAGTTCGCTGTCTAAATGCCGAGGGCTATTCAGTGAAAACGTTCCGACGTTCACTGAGTAACGATCCTATCCTGAGTCTGATCAAGCAGTACTGTGAGGAGCATTGGCCTAATCAGAGCAAGCTGCCTGCACAGTTGCGCAACTCACCTTATCCGAAGATGAAGGCTGAGATTACCGTCAATAGGAGCACAGGTCTACTGATGCGCAACGACACTCAAGTGATCGTGCCAACTGCTCTGAGATGAGGTTTACTGAAGAAGGCTCATGAAGGACACCCTGGCATTGTTTGCTTCAAGAGAAAGCTTCGCGAAACCTACTGGTGGCCGCGAATGTCAACCGAGTGTGAGGAGTATGTGCGTACTTGTCCTTCATGCTTGGACTCAGCAAAGTCACACAGCAGAGTGCCACCTAGTCAGCCACTCTACACTCCTCAAGCTCCATGGGAGGAAATCTCCATGGACATCACTGGTCCTTTCGAGATGGCACCAGCACACAAGAAGAACATTGTCGTAATCGTGGACAATTTCTCCAAATTTCCGGAGATTTTGCTTACCACAGACATCAGTTCCAAGCGCATCATCAGATGGCTAGTGGAAATTTTCTCAAGATACGGCAACCCTGGTCGTATGATCACGGACAATGGACCGCAGTTCATCAGCACAGAATTCCGCAATTTTCTGGCTGATCGGGACATCGTTCATCAGACTACTCCAGTCTACACGCCCCAACAGAATGCCTTTGTTGAAGTGTTCAATCGATATCTGAAACACCATGTTCAGACATTTGGCAACCAACCGTGGGACGAAGGGCTAGCTCAGACTCTGGCACATTTCCGAGCTACTGCTAGAGATGGTGAAACCATGAGTCCAGCCGAAAAATTTTTCAATCGTCGCCCACGTCTGTCATTCGAGTTGTGCACACAACATCGACCTGAAGAAAAGGGGGTGGAAGGAGATAGTGCTGAGAGCTACTGTTGTCAAAATGGCAGCAGTAAGGGGAATGGAAAAGCGAAGCAGAACAAGCTGAAGCAGAACGGAAATGACAAAGCTAAGCAGAACAAGCTAAACCAGCATTCAGATCCTGCCGAGGGCTGCAATCGGTCTGAAAGGACTGATTTGCGAGCACCACCGTGGCTTCAACGTTATCAAGTTGGTCAGCGTGTGCGTGTCAAACGCAGCCACACACCAAAGGGTCAAAGTCCCTGGTCGCGCAAGGTTCTGATTGTCTCCAGGATGTTGGGCCAATTCAACTACCGTTTGTCAGATGGCCAGTTGTGGAACGCACGCAACATGCAGAGAGTACCAGAGATGCCTCGGGCCAAGGAGCCATATGTTGTGGAGACCAATGCAGTTCGAATGGCTGCCCAACAAGAGCCAGCACAGCGCCGATATCGTCAGCGCAAGGGTGTTGACCGCTACGGAGACTGGGTGTACTGAATACACCACGCTTTTAAAGAAGAGGGTGGTTGATGCATCCGGCGATTATTTGCATAATGCGCCGCCCCTTCTGCATGCCTTGCTGTAACTGCAAGC
Organism: Sabatieria punctata; assembly: GCA_030248155.1. NCBI lineage: Eukaryota > Metazoa > Nematoda > Chromadorea > Araeolaimida > Comesomatidae > Sabatieria > Sabatieria punctata. The sequence goes on along the minus strand of JASANB010004297.1, from coordinate 38,664 downwards.
GAGCGCACGGCAGCCAAATCCATTCTTAAGAGTCAGTTCGCGAGAACATCGACCCTTGTTCTTCACAGCTATGTGCAAATCGAAAAATCGGCCATCGCTACAACTTAGCTCTGGGGTCTCTAGTTTGGGGAAGTTATACCTAACGATGACTTATGCTAAACTTGAAGAGCACAGCCTCCTGCGTGTCCTTGTTCGCCAGAGGCAGGCCTCGGAAGTAGGCTCACCAGCAAGCAAAACCGGCCACTTGAGGTGTCATGTTTGACTGAGCATAACTTGCGATTCCGGCCAGCTAGAACCTTGTAATTCATGGCAATCGAATCGCAATGTCATGGGCTTTCTTTTGACGTAGAACCAGAGCTTTTCCCTTGCTTCGTTCGGTCCCCACATCACGAAATTTGGAAAAAATCTCGAAAATTCGGCATGGTGAAATTTACTAAATTGGATTTTTCTCGAAAACAAAAAACCTAACCCCCTGGGAGATTGCTTTATTTTAAAGCCCCGCAAATTGCGCTTCTAACGGTGTATAGAAGTCGCCAAAATGTGTTTCCGTGCAAGTTAAATCGCCGCTCAAAGTTCAAGGACAACCAAAAATTGGCATATTTGGCGTTGTTTATGTATGTATGTATGTATGTATGTATGTATGTATGTATGTATGTATGTATGTATGTATGTATGTATGTATGTATGTATGTATGTATGTATGTATGTAATGTTCACACTGCCTGAGATTTAGGCCATTCATTAGAAACTGTAAGTAAAGTCACAGTAGATGAAAAACACAGACAAAAGGCCAACACCAACAAGGTCTGAAATGTCCTAAAGATCAGTGTCAGAAGCAGGTCACCCATTTCTGTTGCGCCACAGTTCATCCTCGATGGTTTCAAAGTTTGGATCATTTATGTATTCATTGCAGTGTACATAAGTGTAGTTCAGGGGGGGGTCCGACCGGAACAAATCTCAAAATATGATGGGCGCCATCAAGCTCAGCGCACGTACCGACGGTGTGCCTTAACCGATCCGGTCGCGTTACCCACCGTTCGATAGGTCTTTGCGTTGGCTTTCAAATGAGCTAAGCAGCGCCGTCATCCGACCATGTTTGCGCGCGAAATTCAAATTTTAGCGACTCGGCTCTATTATTTGATTTTCTACCTAAACGGGAAACGTTGCCATTTTTGCAATTTTGATCGTAGGTCAATGCGCCAACGGTCAAACGACGCAGCGTGACGAGATCTACAGTTTCCATGCATAGCCATCGTTCTACGCCTTCCGGCGCCAACACTAGATGTCTGAGAGTGAAGCAGTCGAATTTGGCCGTTTTTGCCACTTATTCCTGAGTAGTTTTCAGGCCATAGTTCACTTCGCGGTTGACAGATTTAGCTGGTTCATGCACGAAAACACTCCTAATTGAACGCAGAATGCTAATAACACAACCGGGGCGCTGGGCAATCCAAGCAATCCACTGTAGGACCTCCAGTATCAGCATTACCCGGCTATCGGGAAAAAGTATGTCCGAAAGAAGATTGATTTTCTCGCTATCGAAAAACAAATTTGCATATCTGCTGAATATGATTTTTAGAGCACATCAAGACCTTTCATTTGGTGCATTACATGCCCTTGTAGCATATCGGCAATATGGTGTTCATTTTCGATTTTTCTTTTTTGTACGATTTGAGAGCTGGATTTTTGACAGTTTTTGGTCTGTTTCTTGCGCAAAAATGATCGCATTGAGTCCGTTCTGCTGTCAAATGAATCGCCACGGTCCGCTGCGTCTTTTAATGGATAGCCTATTTGGATTGGCCCACGTATTTTATAGTTATAGTGCAAAATCTTCTGAAATTCATGACAAATCTGCCTTTTAAATCAAGTAAGTGCATTCAACTGGACTTACGGTAGTATATGATACTATAACTATAAAATGCGTGGACCAATCCAAACAAGCTATCCATTAAAAGACGCAGCGGACCGTGGCGATTCATTTGACAGCAGAACGGACTCAATGCGATCATTTTTGCGCAAGAAACAGACCAAAAACTGTCAAAAATCCAGCTCTCAAATCGTACAAAAAAGAAAAATCGAAAATGAACACCATATTGCCGATAAGCTACAAGGGCATGCAATGCACCAAATGAAAGGTCTTGATGTGCTCTAAAAATCGTATTCAGCAGATATGCAAATTTGTTTTTCGTTAGCGAGAAAATTGATCTTCTTTCGGACATACTTTTTCCCGATAGTCGGGTAATGCTGATACTGGAGGTCCTACAGTGGATTGCTTGGATTGCCCAGCGCCCCGGTTGTGTTATTAGCATTCTGCGTTCAATTAGGAGTGTTTTCGTGCATGAACCAGCTAAATCTGTCAACCGCGAAGTGAACTATGGCCTGAAAACTACTCAGGAATAAGTGGCAAAAACGGCCAAATTCGACTGCTTCACTCTCAGACAGTTAGTGTTGGCGCCGCAAGGCGTAGAACGATCGTGATGCATGGAAACTGTAGATCTCGTCACGCTGCGTCGTTTGACGGTTGGCGCATTGACCTACGATCAAAATTGCAAAAATCGCAACGTTTCCCGTTTAGGTAGAAAATCAAATAATAGAGCCGAGTCACAAAAATTTGAATTTCGCGCGCAAACATGGTTGCATGACGGCGCTGCTTAGCTCATTTGAAAGCCAACGCAAAGACCTATCGAACGGTGCGTAACACGACCGGATCGGTTAAGGCACACCGTCGGTACGTGCGCTGAGCTTGATGGCGCCCATCATATTTTGAGATTTGTTCCGGTCGGACCCCCCCCCCCCTGGTGTAGTCATAGGTATCTTGGGGCTGTTCAGCATCAATTTGTTCACCTTCATCATCAGGTACTAACACATAGACAGAGTTGCAATGCAATCCAAACCGTGCTGAAGAAGCAATATAGTGAACAAATAGTAATTACTATTACTTTCAGTTCGCTGTCGCTTTTGCGGAGGACCTTTTGGCCTGGCACCCCTGCCATCACTGTGGGCTTTTCGGGAAAAGTATGACATAATTTGCTGCTCTGTAAGGTACTCATCAGGCTGGAAACGAAGTGCAGAGCTATCTGCAACATAAACGTGTATGGAGGTGGTATTAACAGCTGTGTGGTAACATTGATTCATCGGTTATAGTTGTGCATACCAGTATAATCCCGAATGTAAGGCATTTCTTTCGCCAGTGTTCCTGCATTATGCTTCGTTCGCTGTGCACGAGCTACATCAAATTTTTCATCTAACCAGGACACCTGGTTCCAGCTAAACCGAATGTTCAGAGCAGATTCTCGCAGAGCCCAGCCAGATTCTAGTGGTTTACATCCAGTGGTGCATTGACTGTTGATTGCTTCTTCAGTGTCAACTTCTTTCTCAATCTGTCTATGAATGTCATTTGAACTTGTGAAAATATTCTGCTGGTACATTTGCTGTGCCACATCTTGCATTGTTTGTCTTTCTGGCAGCATATGGTGAGTTCCAGTGATAAGGTGTCTGATGAGATTGCCATAAAACTGGTATTTTCGACTACAACCTTCTTCTGGACAATCGAAGAGCTCATGTTGGTTTGGAGTCTCATAAACGACTGTTTTATCGGCTTCCATTTCTTCATCAGACTCTTCACTGATTTGAACTCGCTGCCCAGAGACTTGGACTTTATCAGGTTGTGTTCATAGTCTGCGGAAAGCTGTTGCTGGACTACTCTACTATATTTACCCATCATCCAACCACACCGTTACACTAAATGACTTTGACATTGGAGAAATCAGAAAGCTACAGATATTCCTGACCCAAAAATCTGATGATTATGAAGACTAGGATGCATGGTATGTTATCACTATCAATCAATCATTGACTGCCTCTTGGATTGGTTTTCAACTATTGCTATTAACTACTCTGTAATGATTCTAGGTTTATTGAGGCAATCTACCAAACCACACTTTGCAATAGTAGCCACAGCTATTACTACTACGATGTAAGATCTGCGTTAATGTGGCCCCATTGGTTTAACATTGTGGAGCCGGCGTGAGATATCTGACCAGTGTGAGTTACAATGTGTGTCTGTTGCATGTTTAGTGAACATGACGTCAAACTGAAAACTCACCAGTGCTATTGCTTTTTCACCAGACACATTCTTGTTAATATTAAAGTGAGCGATACGTTTTCATTGGTTGGATGCTTATTGCCTTGTCTGTATACCATACATATGAATTCTCAAATAAACAATGTGAACATTACATACATACATACATACATACATACATACATACATACATACATACTGAAATGTCTTTGCTAGTAGAGTAGGGGCGAAGAATGAATACACAATAAAATAGAAGACCGCACGATAGGAAAACACAAACACACACATACACTAAATGAGAATCACGTACAGTATATCATTTATTCTTCATCTGGCGCCCAATGTGGGGCTCGAACCCACGACCGTTGGACTAAGCGTGTGTTCCACTAAGCGCGCTTTGAGATGGTTCCTTTTGTAGGCCATCAACTGTATGAGGAAAAGGGCTCTGAGCCATTGAAGAAAGATCTGATGCCCCATCATTTCGAAAGATTGCCACATGAAAACCCAAACGCGCTGCACTTGCACGAGTGATTATGACTGGGTCAGGTGCCTTGTCCTCTGGGTTCACCACGAAAGACATACGAGTGCAGTGGTGACGGTCAGATGAAACAGGCAAGTGTACCACGTCACAGAGGTGAGAATCGCCGAAGACTGATTGAACAGTATGACTTTGTGGAATGAATTGCAGCCAATAGTCTTGAGTCTGGTGAGCCACAGAACTGCTCAGCATATTGACCTCAGCGCCTGTGTCGATGAGAGCTTGAAAGAGATGAGTACCAACGGATAACTGGATATAATGAGCAGAGATAGAAGAGATGTGTGGAGGCACGGTGAAGCGACGGTTTGCAGTAGCCATAGCAGGATTCGGAAAACGTATAGTTGATCGCGGAGGATTTGATGGTGCAGAAGAGAGGCAGCGATTGGCGTAGTGACCGATTTTTCCACATTTGTGGCAAATGGGTCGTGGTCGGGGTGAATACTGGCCAGAGGGTGGTTGGTTGTAAGCGCCCTTTTGTTGATTTGGTCTGGGGCCGTTGTTTGAGATTGTAGGAGCAGAACCGTTGAGTAAGAAGCAGCTGGCCCGTGTGTGGTTGGTTCGATGACAGTAAGTACACCCTAGTGCTGGGCGATGAATAGGGTTTTGGGAAGACTGATTGGGACGCTGGCCGACGGAGTTGTTGACGGTTTTTTCAGTGTAGTATAATTTGATAGCTTCTGTTGTAACAGAGTTGATGTCATGGGGTTGCGTCGCATCTGATAAGTGATGTACCATTCGTTTTTTGATCCAGTTTGGGAGGAGGTTTAGGTAAATGGCGACCAAAGTAGTATCTGCACTGCCGATACGCGCGAATTGCGTTTTGAACTGGTGAGTAGTTTTGATGACATCTGGGTCGTATTTGAGTTGTAGAAGAGCGAGGGCTAGCTGAATTGGAGATTGCTTGGGTTGCAGCAAGGGTTCCAAGGCAGCCAGAGCGGATTCCAGAGTTGTTGTTTGGTCCGGTAGAAGTGAGTGGAATTGCTGTCGCGCTTCTGGGTCGAGGGCATCTTCGATCACTTTATACCATTGGAGGCCGGACTGTTCGATAAAATGGTGTATTTCTTCTGACCACCTGGTGAATGTGATGTCGTTAGAAGTGTGGTTGAAACGGTATGTAGTTGGACGAGGTAGATTGACAGTGAGTTGAGGGTGTGCAGGCGGGCGTTGTTGAAGATTGGCCATAAGTTGAAACATTTGTTGTTGTTGCTGCTGGTGAGCCAGCATGAATTGTTGCATCTGCTCTCGTTGTTCTTGATGGTGCTCGCGTTGTTGTTGTTGTTGTTGTTCAAGTTGTTGTTGATGGTACTCGCGTTGTTGTTCGAGTTGCCGATGATGGAGTTCTTGTTGCCGCAGGAGGGTTTGTGCCAAAGAAGGTTGTTGAATAGGAGTTTCATCATCTTGAGAGATGGTGGGAGAAGACATGGTAAGCGACTCGGCTGAAGTGTGATAGATGAGGTCAAGGCGATTCTGATGAGAATGAAGGAGCTCAAGTTCAGTGCGACGGCGAGGAGAAGAAAGAGTTGTAGGTGCAGAACTGGGTAACATGAACGGCGTATGAGGGTCTCGGCACCAATGAAATGTCTTTACTAGTAGAGTAGGGGCGAAGAATGAATACACAATAAAATAGAAGACCGCACGATAGGAAAACACAAACACACACATACACTAAATGAGAATCACGTACAGTATATCATTTATTCTTCAATACATACATACATACATACATACATACATACATACATACATACATACATACATACATACATACATACATAAACAACGTCAAATATGCCAATTTTTGGTTGTCCTTGACCTTTGAGCGGCAATTTAACTTGCACGGAAACACATTTTGGCGACTTCTATACACCGTTAGAAGCGCAATTTGCGGGGCTATAAAATAAAGCAATCTCCCAGGGGGTTCGGTTTTTTGTTTTCGAGAAAAATCCAATTTAGTAAATTTCACCATGCCGAATTTTCGAGATTTTTTTCAAATTTCGTGATGTGGGGACCGAACGAAGCAAGAGAAAAGCTCGTGTTCTATGTCAAAAGAAAGCCCATGACATGGTGATTCGATTGCCATGAATTACAAGGTTCTAGCTGGCCGGAATCGCAAGTTATGCTCAGTCAAACATGACACCTCAAGTGGCCGGTTTTGCTTGCTGGTGGGCCTACTTCTAAGGCCTGCCTCTGGCGAACAAGGACACGCAGGAGGCTGTGCTCTTCAAGTTTAGCATAAGTCATCGTTAGGTACAACTTCCCCAAACTAGAGACCCCAGAGCTAAGTTTTAGCGATGGCCGATTTTTCGATTTGCACATAGCAGGGTCGATTCTCTCGCGAACTGACTCTTAAACTCTCTCTCGCTGCCTCCTGCCGTGCGACTCGTAATAGTCAGTTGCGTGATTAGTTGTATTGTTCGCCTACCTATCTGTGGCGATAAACGTTGCTATCAACCCGATCGTATGTACTGCCGCCTCAACCTTGGCGAGAACAATTAACCCCAAGTAACATACCGGTCAAGCAGCGTCAACAACAACAACCTACAGCCGCAAATTGATCAAATTTACTTCTAATTTACTTCTAATTTGCTTCACTGACCATTCGATCTGCGGTTGTTGACGGCTCTCGCAAGCTACTTACTGTTATTCTGTGCAGTGTGCTCTTTCTGTCTGTCTATGTATTTGACTGCACCACATATGTATGTTCTCCCTGTTGAAAACTCATCTACAGTGCTGCAGATACAATACAACTCATAGTTTGGTTCTGAAATTTTGTAATATTCCTGATATATCCTTGACCTGTCCAACCAAAAAAAATAGTAAATTTGAAATCATATTCTCGGCGAGTAGAATTAGGAACTGAACTAGCGAGACATTTCACCAAAAGTCTGTAAAATATGAGAATAGACATTTTCGCCCCTTAATTTAGTTATAAACAAACCAACGGATTTCCCTCTACATACAATGTAGTGATTTGTCAGGAGGACTGATACCTACGTATACACCTTACTGTATAGTACGTGTTGGTTGCAGAACCGAAAAATGGTGATTTGCTGGCTTCTCAACTGTCAAAACTTGTTTCTCAAAAATCTCGCTTCAAATCCTGCACTAGAGCACGTACAGTACAAGAAACTACAGTTTCGAGTAACCACCGATGCGGTGAAAGCACGTTTGTTTCATAAAAATGAAACCTGTCATTGAATAAGGAGCATTAGGTATCTATTAGCTTTTCGTCTGCTGTTCCTGCACTGTTTCTGGTTTGGCAAATTAAGAGTTGTATGGTATCTGCTGTTCCGAGAAAAAACTAATTAAAAGGCATTGAACGAACAACTACTTTTTCCCGAGAACACGACGACACAATTTGAAGAGGTTAACAAAGCGATGGAGTTAGATTTCATAGTGTTTGCAGTTTAGCGGAAATCGGTACTCAGCTATTCAATCATTTTATGGTCTTTTCCATAACTTTTTGTATGGAAAAGTAAATTAGAATTTAATTAAAAGTTGAAAGTAAATTAAAATCAAATTAAATTGTTGGTAAACTGGGGCAAGTAAATTAAAAAGTAAGTAAATTATTTTGTGGAGGTGCAAGTAAATTAAAAAGCAAGTAAATTCCTCAACTAATTTACTTGACAACGGTAGTGAGTAATAGGTAGTTTTTGTAAAACAACTGGATTGCCAGGAAGATAATTTCATATCTACCATAGTGCACTATTTCAAAACTAGGATACCCTTGAAATTGAGTTATTTTTACATGGTTTGGCTTTCTGAAGATATCTGTTCTCACTCTTAGTACAGCAAAGACATCATTGTTTTTTTAATTCTGTTGCATACTTTATCGGTTTTTACTGATCAACACACACGACGATACACACTTCGAGTACTGTTTGTGTATGGTAATGTAATGTGTACCAGAATTTACGATGTGTGTGTGCATATGCATTGAAAAACAACGTGTATTTTCATGGAATGCAATATGTATGTGCATACATAAACAACAGTAGCTCTCACAGGGCGTTTATCAGTTGGCTGTGCACATGTAAATAACAACAAATACATAGGACTTACATAGCTCATGTCTGGTTTATTATAAATATCTGCATGTGTGTTTATTTTGAGTGTGTAAAACGTTATGTAAACAGATTACTAGTTTTACCCCTAAACTCATTCTAGGTATTATGTACAAAATTAATTTAATTGTAGCTAAAATTCGCATAATTGACCCGTTTTTAATTTCAATTCAAATAATTTAATCTAATTGAAATTCAAAAGTTAGGCCATAATTTAATTGAAATTTGCCTGGAATTTCAATTATACTTTCAATTATTTTTTCTGGTGATTGTAAGGGAATGGGTAAATATTGGAGGCGCTAATAACTTCAAACAATAATCTATTTTATAAAGTACCATTTTAAGATTTTTCTCATTTTTCTCAGGTGGCTCTAAGCTATTACACGGACATTGTGTGGCTCCAAGCTATTACCACCAAGCAGTATTTGTATTACAGGAGAATAGTATAAGACAAGCTGTGCAAGCAGTGCCATTTAGGTAGCACGGATGCGGTCGAACATATGTTATACTACTACTGCCCACATGCAAAACGAGTATGGAGAATGCTGGAAACACTCATTTATGACGTAAACCATCAACAGATCTCCTTCGATCTGATTTCTGCGCTTTTTGGTAAGGAGTATGACTTCGGCCCGGTTCACACTGCCGTGAACTATAAGAACTAAGAACTAAGAAATAAGAACTACGGCCTTAGTTGCCTTAGTTGCCAACTGCTATAGAGCAGGAAGAAACACAAGGTTCGGCAGCCTCCTTAACAACAATCCTCCCGTTTTATGAAGTGCAGTACTGTATATGCGAAAAATACGTGTTTAGTGCAATTTTTGTTTGTAGGTATGTAGCCAGGCTCTGGACTAGTCATGCATGACTTTTGAGCCGCAAACGGCGACACCCTCCGTTGAATGGCACACAGCATTTCAGACAATTTTTCTTCTAATAAGTTGTCACCCAGATGTCCTGCTGAGTGGCAAGTGGTGTATAGGTGCAGAGACTCTCTTGCCCTTATCTGGGCCATACTCCTGTCACATGTTGTTCTGAGGTAAATATAGTTCGAGCGGTGGTTGTATTGGCTCGGCTACATACATTTTCCGGCCTATAGAGCCCAGTGTAACTTGGTCGCAGTACTGTAGTGATAGTTACATGTTTGTCTCACATGACAGCTGTAGCATTCACAAGTGTGAAGCAAAAGTTTACAGATTTGGCTTTATCGGATAGAACCATCAGGTGCAACTTAAATGGATATCACTGCTACATTAGTGTGGTCATCATAGCAAAAGCTGCATTGGTAATTGGGGCAGGGCTTTATTGACAACACCTGGTATTAGATAAGGGGCCGTCCATAAACTAGGACGTGCAAAAATTCAAAAGTTTGCACCCCCACCCCCCTCCAACGTTTACCAACGTTTTCATCATCACCCCCATAAAAATTACGACGTTTGGGAGGAGCCCCCTGAGATAAAATTTTGGAATTTTCGTTCAAAATCTAAAGCTGCTTTTCTGACTGCGTAATCAGAAATGAATAATAGAAAAATTTATGCCTGTGTACATACGTATTTACCAGTTAGTTTCACCAATCTTTCAAGAATTTATTTAACTTTCAGTTAAAAAAGAGTCATTCAAATCGGTTGAGATTTGCGGTTGCCACAGTAAAAAATCTGCTGGGTTGTTTTATCACTCTTGTTCAATGCCAAAAATGTACAACGACCTGCCGACGTGAATGGAAGCGCGGCAAAGACAATGTTCTCGCACAGCAATAGCTTGCCCTCATCTAACTTTCCGTCAACAACAGATTTGGCATTAGCATAAACTCTGTTACTAGTTCTGGACCAGCTATGGTTCTGTTCTGTCTCTGGTCAACTGGAATTACCTCACACAATAAATAGAAAAACAGTTTTGCGCGATCGTTTCCACCCTTCACCTTCAGCTAACTGATTTTCCTCGGACATTATAGAGGTAGCGGCTTCAACTGGTTGGACACTAGCGCTATTACTACCACACCTGCACTGACAGACATTAGTACGTTGCTGGTTCCACTAATTCCCTGATAAGTGCGTTGCCCTCTGTGATACTATGGTGAATGAGCTGTAACAGATATGGCACACCGACTCGGTCACCCATGTCAGACTCCTCCACCTGCTTAATTTTATAAACTAACTGTATTTAGCATCGAATTAACCCATTAATTTGAAAATCGGAATGTACCCCTTTTTCGTCATTTTGAATTTCATGGTACACAACAGGCGGCCGCGCAAAAAAAAGCTAGAAATGTGACACTGTACAAACCTCTGCTGGCTAACAAAACCTAGATCGAATGGGTACCATATATGTGTACTGGTACCATATACAGTATAGATAAAAAACTCCCATCGCTTTTTCGGCCTTCACTCAAACGTTTCGTTCTCAGTCACTTCTTTACCGATTTGGCTCAAATTTTCCGCAAAAATTAACAACATGGTTGGTTAAATATTCTACAAGCTTAGTGCCAAAATTCCGATTCATACTGGTTTTATGACCCGAAAACTAGGAATGAGGGTGGTCCACGCAAATTTATTTTTTTCGGTAATACAAGGAGTACAGGCCTGAAACTTGCAGGAATGATTGGTGTTGCTATTGGGCATAACATACTAAGCGGGCAGCCCTATAGCTCAAAGGGCACTAAAATTGGGGAATTTCAAAAACATGAGTGAAAATCCCATAGTTAAGAAATCTGCACCTTCTAGAATCAAAGCACTGAATCTGTTGTTAATCAACACAGATTGTAGCAGGAAGTTCGACAACTAAATGAACCTGATATTTAAGCTCTGTTCCACACCATAGTACTGTTATTTAAATATATTAATATTAAAATGAAACTATTATTAATAGTGCCATTTTAATAGTATTAAATCTATATTAATATTAAAATAGCGGGCCTACTATTATATTAAATTAAATCAAAAATACACAGAGGGGCTGAATATTAAAATTTATTTTTAATAGTATTTTAATAGCATTTTAATAGTTAAACCTTGTTTGACAATCAAGAAATTACCTACATACGTACAATACTATTTAAATCATAAATTTACCACTGAAAATGATGAAAATTGAAGATTTCTGACTGCCTTCTGAATCTAGAATGTGTTTTCACTTGGAAATAGTGGGACTTTTCTCACTGATGGGCATGAATGACAAAAGGACCTGAATTTAATCAATAACCTATGTAACAGTCTTTCCATTCAAAAATTTCTCGTTCTCCTTTCTCTATGCATCAACAGTTTTTTCTATGGCTACCTTGTGTTCGAATGCAATTTAAAACCACGTTTAGACTAAGTCAGTTTTAAAAGAATGGTTATAAATTTCCACAGAAAAATGTTTCCAAGTAGTATATCTGATTAAATTTTTAACTAACACTAGCAACTTCAAGCAAAAAATGTTGTTTTACCAGCTCGCTGAAGTGTGACAAAAACTTTTCGACTGCATTTTAGAATATACTATTAAAATGCTATTAAAATGCTATTAAAATTGTTATTTAATAGTATTAATATTAAATCTAAATTAAAATTAACAGGGAACTATTATATTAATATTAAATTAAAATTATAATAGGCTAGTTCTATTATATTAATATTAAATTAAAATAAAATTTCACTATTAAAATTACAGTACACCATAGTAACCATCTCTGCAGCGTTTTTTGAAAATTGAAAATCTTTTGAATCGTCATTTTGCCGGTTTTACGAAGAAAAGTCATATTTCGCCATGTTTTTGACATTCCCTATTTGAAATTTGAAAAGTCATGATTTATAGCTCCATTTACATTTATGATTGCAACTTTATACAGGGTGTGCCAAAAAAAAAACAACCCAGCAGATTTTTCGCTGTAGCAACCGCAAATCTCAACCGATTTGAAAGAATCCTTTTTTAAATGAAAGATAAATAAATCCTTTAAAGACTGCTGCAATTTTCATTAATGTACTCTGCTTAGTTCCTGAGATATTGGCTCTCAAAATCAAAACAGTGATTTTGGCAGTGAACAAAGAGGGATTTTTTTTATTATTCTGCACTTCGTAATAAAACGGATTCCTGCTACTGCTAAGGGCTATTGGAGGCTTTACTGGTGACACAGAAACTCGGTTTACTTCAACACTAAAGTATCATTAGCCCCAGCAGTAGGAATCTGCTTTATTATGAAATGCAACGGAATCGCTCTTGTTCTTTGCCAAAATCTGTTTCGACTTAGAAGGCAAATATCTCAAGAACTAAGCTGTAAATCTCAATAGAAATTGCACCAATCTTTGAAGAATTTATCAGTCTTTCATTCAAAAACAGGATTCATTCAAATCGGTTGAGATTCATGGTTGCAAAAGTAAAAAATCTGCTGGGTTGTTCTTTATCACTCTTGTTCATTGCCAAAATCTCTGTTTTGACTTTGAGGACAAATATCTGAGAAACAAAGCAGCCTATCTTAATAAACGTTGCACCAACCTTTCAAGAATTTATTTATCTTTCATTTAAAAAAGGATTCATTCAAATCGGTTGAGATTTGCGGTTGCTACAGCAAAAAATCTGCTGGGTTGTTTTTTTTTGGCACACCCTGTATTTTGTTGTTGCAACTTTTTGTCCTTTGGGCTAAGAGTTGCCAACTGCTATAGAGCAGGAAGAAACACAAGGTTCGGCAGCCTCCTTAACAACAACCCCCCTTTTATGAAGTGCAGTAAACGTCAAAATTTTTGTTTGCAGATATGTAGCTAGGATCTGGACTGATCATGCAAGACGTTTCAGCCGCAAAAGACGACATCCTCCATTGAATGGCATGGCTCACAGCATTTTAGACAATTTTCTTATAATAAGCCGTCAGCCAGATGTTGTCCTGTTGACTGGCAAGTGGTGTATAGGTGTAGGAACTCTCTTGCCCTTATCTGGGCCGTGCTCCTGTCACATGTCGTTCTGTGCCCATACATACATGTGCAACTTAAATGGATATCACTGAAACAATTCAAATACTTTTTAAGCAGCTCAACTGTAGTACCCTATGTGTAATATGGTTATGTAAACAGGTCTGGTTGGAACGCATTGTGTTATTAAAGGTAAGCACCAGCCAGAAACCTAGTCCAACGGTACACCGTCCGGAATGAAGCTGACTATACATGTAACAAGGGGTCTCGGGGTCTGCCCCCCACCTGACTTAGGCCAGACCCCCCAGATGGGGAACTCCCAACCTCCTCCCCCTTCGGCGGATGACCTGTTACATGTAGAAAATACTGTGGAATACATATATGTATATGTATATGTGAATAATGACACATAGAGATTGGAACCACCTGCTTGTCAACGTCATTTCCGCCTCCGGCGTTTCACTAACCCTGCCAACCTTGCTCAAACATCTCAAAAATTATCCATAAGTGGAGTTCAACGGAAAGGCATTAGTAGTTTACTTTCACTCAAAGAGCACGGAATTAGAAATTAGAAAAAGAAAAAGGTGTTAGTTGCTACTAGACTATGTCTTAATTGTCTCTGCATGACGACACGCGCCAACTAGCGGGTCAAAAGAATTAAATATCACTTATGGAATTTGTAGAATAGATATTCTAGATCAATTAAACAATAACAATCAGCTGGTTTTATTCCATAACGTCAGGGGCGGGAAAATGGAAATTTAAATTTTTGCCCAAATTTTGGCTAAAAATACGAAACTTTCGGTTAAAATTCGAAAATTTGTTTTTACCGCAATTTAAAAAATTACGAGAAAAACCACTTTCCTGACAGAAACGTTGCCAAAAAATCGAATTTTTCAGGAAAATTTGAAAAAAAATCGGGTTTTTTGCATAGTTGCCTGGAGGAAGGGTGCATAGTTGCCAAAATTGATTTCTGTGGCTTAAAGACGCATCTGGAGGCTTTCTAGCTTCCTGTAGCAACGTTTGGTAGGTATTTATTTTCGTCCCCCTGTCCCCCCTGGGCACCCCCATGCACATGTATGATTCTATTATTATTTATATAAGGGTGTATCAAGTCAGTTTTTGTGTAGGGCTAAGTGCCAATTTGCCCACCCGATTGTTTCTGTCTGGCCTGGTTGGCTGGCTGCCACCCACGGTATCGATTTACTCTATCTATTCGCCTGAGGAGTCCTGCGTGGTCAGAGGATTTTGCACAAAACCGGCCGGCGGCTCCAGTCAGCAGGTAATTGGCATTGGCTCAGCCTGGCACGGACGTTCTATACCAGCTTTATATACGTTTATATACAGTATAGATAAAAAAAAATGTCCCATTGCTTTTTCGGCCTTCACTCAAACGTTTCGTTCTCAGTCACTTCTTTACCGATTTGGCTCAAATTTTCAGCAAAAATTAACAACATGGTTGGCTAAATATGCTGCAAGTGTGGTGCCAAAATTGCGACTCATACTGGTTTTATGACCCGAAAACTAGGAATGAGGGTGGTCCACGCAAATTTAATTTTTTTCGGTAATACAAGGAGTACAGTCCTGAAACTTGCAGGAATGATTGGTGTTGCTATTGGGCATAACATACTAAGCGGGCAGCCCTGTAGCTCAAAGGGCACTAAAATGGGGGAATTTCAAAAACATGAGTGAAAATCCCATAGTTAAGAAATCTGCACCTTCTAGAATCAAAGCACTGAATCTGTTGTTAATCAACGTAGATTGTAGCAGGAAGTTCGACAAATAAATGAACCTGATATTTAAGCTCTGTTCCACACCATAGTAACCATCCCTGCAGCGTTTTTTGAATATTGAAAATCTTTAGAATCGTCATTTTGCCGGTTTTACAAAGAAAAGTCATATTTCGTCATGTTTTTGAAATTCCCCCGTTTTAGTGCCCTTTGAGCTACAGGGCTGCCCGCTTAGTATGTTATGCCCAATGGCAACACCAATGATTCCTGCAAGTTTCAGACCTGTACTCCTTGTATTACCAAAAAAAATTTGCTTGGACCACCCTCATTCCTAGTTTTTGGGCAATAAAACCAGTATGGGTTTGGCACTAAACTTGCAGAATATTTAGCCAACCATGTTGTTAATTTTTGCTGAAAATTTGAGCCACATCGGTAAAGAAGTGACTGAGAACGAAACGTTTGAGTGAAGGCCGAAAAAGCGATGGGACATTTTTTTTTATCTATACTGTATATGTATAATATGGTGTTGCCCCCTGGCCAGGTTGTTGGAAGACCGGGGTGATATGGCGCTACTAACTGCCATGAAATATTTGAAAGAAACTCAAAGAACACGGAATTTGAAATTAGAAAAAGGTGATAGTTACTACTACTATGTCTTAATTGTGTCTGCATGAGAACATGTATCAACTAACTGGTGGGTCAAAAAAATTAAAAATCACTTTCATCACGGTTTTTCGGCGGGGCGTTGGAGCGTTTAAATTTGCTTTCTCTCAAAAGGTCCCCAAAATTTTGGAGGGGTATGGGCTGCCGAGGGGATGTTTGATGGAAATTTTCTGTTTTTCGCAAAAACGGTCACCAAAGTTTCGGAGGGTGTTGGGTTGGGGGAGCGCTGCCCTCACCCCATAAACCCCCTCACGCCGACCATGCGTGAGTGAGGACTGTTGCAGAATCTGTAAACAGTCAAGAAAATAACAACATATGGTACAGTACACACATATGGTACCATCGAAGGGGTACCATTATACATTGTATGTGTACTGGTACCCTACATGTATATGTTGTTATTTCCCTGACTCCCTGTCCGCGTCCGTGATGCTTTGGGTAGTATCTTGCCTACCATGCTCACGGCGCGTGACACATAGGGGTTCAAGCCTGTCTCAGCCCAACTAATTACCTCGCATGTGGCCCTATTGGGTTATTGCTGGCTTGCTCTGGTGTACATGTGCGTTGAATAAAGTTATCAGTTATGACTGATTAAGAAAGAGAAATCATAAGACCAGTATGGTTCTTCTATTACAGGCGGCCGCGACAACGAAAAGCGTGCCGAAATATGTGCCACTTGAAAAGCCCACCAAAAGAGGAGTTGGCCGACCACAATTACAGATGAAACATGATGAATCGTCTCAGACAATACTATCCTCAAGTCGACTTGCACAGAAAGGTATTAATAATTTACTTTCACTCAAAGAGCACGGAATTTATTAGAAATTAGAAAGAGAAAAATGTGATAGTCATATGTGGTGTAACAGGGGGTCTGCCCCCCACCCGACTTAGGCCAGACCCCCTGGATTGGATCCCCTTCCGATTTTTCTGCCAAGTAATTTTTTGAGCAAAAGGTAATCAATCGTACCTTATTCTATAACAAAATGAGGCTTATAAAAAGCGCTAGAAAGTTATGAAATAGAGAAGTTCTTCTAGGGGGGTTCCAGCCGAGTTATTGCCCGCCAAAAATGTCGAAAACAATTTTTTTCTTCTAAAACAAAATTGGACTGCAGATTCTTAAAGTACTCCTTAAAAGTTACGCAAAAACCCTAATTTTATTTTCCAGCTTCAGCTGGTAGGTTAGAAATTCGAGTTCGAAATTTTGGTCCCATAGTTAAGCAGGCCGATTTTCAGAAGGCTGTATCTCGGGATTGGAGCGTCAAATCCACTAATCCTTTGGGGCCGAATGACAACTCATAAGTTTGTATCAGTCTACCAACTTACAGCTCTCTGGGCCAAAGTTTCAATTTTGGGGTCTACTAAATACTGAGACTCGATCGGTTCAGAGACTGACTCTTAAAATTCAGGAGTTTTTTCTTGGATTTTTTAAAATTTTTAGGAGTTTTTAAGGGTATTTCTAGGAGTGAACTGCCTTTGAAACCTGGATACCCTGCTCATGGTGTTCGCTGTGCCCATTCAAGATCTTCGGCAGACGGCCTCGCGCCACCATCAAAGCGCACTACACGCGATACCCTCTGGTTTGGGTAAGCTAAGCGATACGTACGAAGAACCAAGTCCAAAATTGAGATTAGATTTTCTGAGCACCAACCACTTCTAGTGGCTAGTTGAAATCGCAGTGTCTGTATTGCAGCTGTCTGTGGTGATTGCTAGTCCATTCAATATTAAGTTAAGAATATCGAAGAGGGTGGCCGGTCCAACGTTCAGACATTTCATCATGCTGATATGGTGATCAGAAGTATCTGATGGCGCTTCTGAAAAGACCGGAGATGCAGAGATGCTGTACCCGCCTGCCATCCAGGTTCTGCTCTGGTTTTTACACCTGCCTGCCTAGAAGGTCATGTTCACACAATTTTATCCATTCAACGGTGACTGTGCGCTACACATGTCACCCATGTGTATTGTTCTATATAACTATGCTACTTTCTGCTATGGTTCTGTTTGTACTGTTTTACTATATTGAGGATGGATAACTTACTCTTGTTTACAGCGGTTCATTTTAGTCGGACAGCTATGGTGTTTACTGAGTGCTTATCGCTCTGTGTTTTAGGTCATGTTGTTTTAGTCGGGTGTACACTTTTCATAGTCTAGTCCAGTGTCTTAATTCCTGCATTTTAAGCTGGCTGCGCTTGAACGTTCTTTTTTAATGCCAGCGTTGGAGAGAAGATGCTTTTCAAAAATGTGCTGTAGTGATGGCAGATTAATTGCAATGGGATGCCCAGTGTAGAGCTGCTTAGCAGATTGGATCTATGTAAGAATTACATCTCGCGTGCAACTGTTATCCGTTACAAAATGTATAAACTGGTTTTACGAAACATGCGATCCCATAGACCATTTGAATACCACCAATGGTCTGAACCACACGAGTTTTGGAACCACCTAGACTTCAGATTTCATGCCCAATATTGAAGGCGTTGTGTGTACAAAATGAGATTATTGCATTACATTTGAAAATTGTGTTGCATGATCGCTGTACAACATACCTGCATAAGCAGTTAAATACAGGGATGTGAGGTGGGAAAAAAACACCGGAAAAAAACCGGTTTTTTTCCTAGGGGTCGGAAAAAAACATAAATCGCGGAAAAAAACTCAAGCTAAAAACAGCTAATTTACGTCATTTTTCGTTTAAAAAATGGACTTTTGCTATGTATAATAGGCCATACTGACTCAAAACTGTTAGAAAAACAACAAAAAAGACCAAATTTGGCATGAAAAAACAAAAATGCAAACTGCTGTAAGAAAATTTGCATATAGCGTTATTTATGGAACCTGTCAGGCACTGTTTCATGCCTGTTTCGTGATTTATATCAATGTAACACGTGTATTTCTGGTCTAACAAGACTGAGGTCTAACAATTTCTGAATGTAGAAATCTTTGACGGAATGTACCTAAATCGAAAATAATGCATTCAAAGTTCCCTAAAATTCCGAAAAAAGCCACGTCGTTTTCTGCTAACCCCCTCCCCTCCTGGTGCGTCGTCTATCGTCGCATTTCAGCTGACCCCCCTCCCCCGTCTGGAACGACGTCGTTTATGGACGGCCCCTTAATGTAAATTTTATCACTCATGAAAAATTCGTGCCTAAAATTTAGGCTCAAAATTTTGAGGTTTCAGAGAAGTTATTCAAAATATCTCAGGGCGCAATTCAATTGTTATGCAGCAAATTTTGTTTGATCTACCAAAAGAGGAGTATGAAATAGCCAGAATCGATTCGTGTAGCTTCCTAGACACTCCTGACAAGGTTAACTGATCTAAATCCACTTAAATTTTAAATTTTATGCTAAAAATTATTTAATTTTCACCAAATTCTGGGCCAGATTGAATTCCCCCTAAAACCCCCAAAATTTTAAAAAATCCCCCCAAACTTTCCACCTAACCCCCAAATCGAAATTTTGCCCCTAAATCGAAAAAAATCCCCCCAAATTTGGGGGAATCCCCCCAACCTGGCAACACTGTCAGCAGGTAATTGGCATTGGCTCAGCCTGCCACGGACGTTCTATACCAGCTTTATATACCTTTATATATATGTATAATATGGTGTTGCCCCCTGGCCAGGTTGTTGGAAGACCGGGGTGATATGGCGCTACTAACTGCCATGAAATATTTGAAAGAAACTCAAAGAACACGGAATTTGAAATTAGAAAAAGGTGATAGTTACTACTACTATGTCTTAATTGTGTCTGCATGAGAACATGTATCAACTAACTGGTGGGTCAAAAAAATTAAAAATCACTTTCATCACGGTTTTTCGGCGGGGCGTTGGAGCGTTTAAATTTGCTTTCTCTCAAAAGGTCCCCAAAATTTTGGAGGCGTATGGGCTGCCGAGGGGATGTTTGATGGAAATTTTCTCTTTTTCGCAAAAACGGTCACCAAAGTTTCGGAGAGTGTTGGGTTGGGGGAGCGCTGCCCTCACCCCATAAACCCCCTCACGCCGACCATGCGTGAGTGAGGACTGTTGCAGAATCTGTAAACAGTCAAGAAAATAACAACATATGGTACAGTACACACATATGGTACCATCGAAGGGGTACCATTATACATTGTATGTGTGCTGGTACCCTACATGTATATGTTGTTATTTCCCTGACTCCCTGTCCGCGTCTGTGATGCTTTGGGTAGTATCTTGCCTACCATGCTCACGGCGCGTGACACATAGGGGTTCAAGCCTGTCTCAGCCCAACTGATTACCTCGCATGTGGCCCTATTGGGTTATTGCTGGCTTGCTCTGGTGTACATGTGCGTTGAATAAAGTTATCAGTTATGACTGAATAAGAAAGAGAAATCATAAGACCAGTATGGTTCTTCTATTACAGGCGGCCGCGACAACGAAAAACGTGCCGCAATATGTGCCGCTTGAGAAGCCTACCAAACGAGGACTCGGACGACCACAAGTACAGATGAATTGGCACTGTGAAGCCGTGCAGTTCTATGTAAAGGAGTTCGAGGCACATAGGGACCGGAGTAAGCTGCTTGCCAACCTCGTTTCCACTTCCGGCATTTCGCTCACCCTCCAAACCATGATGAAACAATACTATCCGCAATTGGACTTGGACAGAAAGGTATTAGTAATTTACTTTCACTCAAAGAGCACGGAATTTATCAGAAACTAGAAAAAAGAAAAAGGTGTTAGTCGCTACTAAACTACGTTTTAAAATGGGCAAATTTAGTCTTTCTTCTGGGCCGTCAGAGCGCTTGTGGTTACAATACAACACCAAAGTTGTACTGTGGTGAAACTAATTTGCTAAACAGTGGAAAAAAGTCGGAAAATAGTTATTGATGAGAACCCGAAATTGTTGGCTTCAGGACCGGGGCCTCCTGGAAGCTGAAAATTGCAAGTTATGTTTTTTTACATCAAAGTATGTTTGCTTGCAACGTTTAAGCCAAATCAGTGACTGTCGCCCAAACTTGTACCACTCAAAGGTCGCCATTAACTTAGAGTGGCTCTTAATACACCAATGACTAATCCAAAAATGCTGCAAAACACGAACCAGAACGATTTCAGATAAGAACAGATAGTCTTTGTTCTCCACTAAAACATCACTTCACAAATAAGCAGATACTTGAATTGCACAGGTGGATGCGAATAAAGCAAGCAGAAAGGCACTTCAATCAATCAAACAGGTTTGGCGTCATTTTTGTGACATGTGATCTTGACCCGATGAGTTCGGCTGGGTGTTAGTTCAAAATGCACACTTAGTACTGTTGTTTGTGTATACACATACACATTTACCATACACAAAAATGCACATTGTTTTTTCAATGTGTATACACATACACATACACATACACATTGAAAATTGCGATACACAAACAGTGCTCAAAATGTGTATTTTTGTGTATGTGTATTGGCCGTTATAAACAGCCCGCAGAAGAACCTACGGTAAAAGATGCAGCCGCCCCGCCACCACCTCACAGGCGCTTTCCTAAAAAAAATTAAATGGAGAATACTGATTAACGACGTCTGTATAAATTATTTTTGCAATCAGAAGGGGACCACACTACAGAAAGGAGCTGCAGTTGCACTGCAAAATCGGTAGGTTTTGTTTTTTTTTTTTCAGAAGTTTTGGTAGAATTTGTATGATGTACGATCGTTGCCTATATTTAGCTAGCAGAGCGTTGGATTCATAATCAAATTCTCATGCCTGTTTTTTGTCTTTAGTTGCGTAGGGCACAAAATACTTATTTTGCGAAACTACAGTACGTATGCTGCTGCTAGCCCAGGTCATGGGATGAATTATTACCTTATTTTCATTAAACTGTTCCTATTATTCTACAGTCTCCTATAAAAGCAAGGTGACATGAGAAACTATGACTCTGTTTCGTGCCAATTACGTACTACTACTGGGAGAAAAGAAAATATTAGAAAAAGGGTGAATTTGCATTCAGGTATGGCAGACCCTGATTCATCAACAAGCGACGTTGAAGACGTGGTGCAAGCAAATATTGCTCCAGAGGCTGCTGCGCATGAAACAGTTACCGCCGGCGTTGAACCTGTTCCACCTAAGAAAATTAAGAAAGCTACTGGAGGCCGCATCAGAGGTGGAGGTGAGAGTGCTGTGTGGAACTACTTTGCCAAGAATTTTGACGGAACGTCCAGCTGCAAACTGTGCCCTTTCGTTCACAAGCACAAACATGCTGGAAACCTGGCTAAACATCTCAGCTCATCGCACCCAGCTGAGTACAAGGAATTCCGACACAAAACTGACCAGAAATGGGTGGCTGCAACTAAATCTAGTTCTGGACCGTTTTCTTTTAAGAGTTCTGCTGTGTCTGGTGGCATCCAGACAACCCTGAATTTCCCTACAGTCTCCAAACCCAGTCAAAAGCGCTATAAGAAAGATGACATGCGCTATAAGAAACGAGTGGATGCTGTGGCTCGCCTGTTTGCAGCCAATTCGATGTCACGTCGAGTAGTTGAGTCAGAAGAGTTTGTCCAGCTAATGGCGCTGCTGGATCCCATGTTCGACCCTCCCTCCCATCACCAGCTGGCCAGGCTTATTTCTGAGATGGCTTCAAATGTTAAACAACGTGTTACTCAGAAGCTCACCAGCATACAGCGTGTGAGTATTTGTACTGAATTACACCAGTATCTAGTAAACTGTGCTAATAGATTTCAGCTGTCAGTTTCCACTGACATTTGGAGCAAGAAGGGCTTAAGAGAGTCGTTTCTGGGAGTGATGGCACATTTCTACGATCCAGCCAGTCACAAACTGCAGCGTTTGCTTTTGGCTATCAAGAAAATTGAAGGCAGTCACACTGCAGATCTGATCTTGCAGACAGTCCATTCCGTGCTGGGAGATTACAATGTGCCCCTAAGCAAAGTCTTCTTCTTTGTGACTGATTCTGGCTCCAACGTCGTTGCAGCTTTCAAGCAAATAGTTGAGATAGTGGAAGATGTGCGTGAGGAATCTGCCACTACAACTGACCCTGCTGAGCTGGATGCCAACATTGAGGCTGAGTTAGATGACAACACCAAATACGATTTCGATGAATGTGAGGCACAGCACAGCATGGTGTTCAGTCGCGTCAAAAGGCTTAGCTGCATTGCCCATAAGTTGGTCACTGTGGTCAAACGCAATGTTGATGATGAAGCTGCTCTAAAGCCACTCATTGATTCTGCCAAAGCCCTCATTCGCACCATTCGCACTTCTCAGCGTTGCAATGAACTGCTCAGCAGCTTAACGGGTGGCAAAGGTCTAATCCAACCAGCAGTCACAAGCTCTATCTCTGCATCGTTCTCCAACGTTTGCTTGAGCTGAAACCTCACGTTACTCAGCTTATTGAGCAACGCACTTCTCAGCTGGGCCACCTGGAGCTCTCCCGTTTGCAGTTAGGGCCCGACCCGATACAAATTTCTACCGGATCCGGATCCGGATCCGGATACGCCCATATCCGGCCGGATCCGGATCCGGATATGCCGGATATCATTGATCAACTTAAAAATTTTTTAGAATGCAATAAACCACATATATACATTTCTTTGTTCTATAGCAGTTGATTCAAAACAACATCTAATAATTGTAGTTCAAACTGTGGTTGGATAATATCGGGTTTTTGCGATGCATGTGATATTGCATATATCGTATGCATGCAAAAATGAGATACAGCTGTATGTACATATTTTTTGCATATTTTATCACTGCGGCTAGAAATTGATAACTGGACGCTTTCCAAGCATTTTCGAGCTTGGTCGGAATGTCTATGCAATCTTTAGCATTTATTAGGCATACCTATTTTACAGATACAGACCTCATCTGAAAAAAAACAGAAGGGGAAACACAGTTTGGCATGAAAGTTGAGCTCATTTCGTAATTTTTAGATGAAAATGGTTGACATCAGAGACTTTTGGCTAAATTATTGTTTGCATGTTCAAATTTGTTCTCTCTAATGTGGTATACGTACTTAGTCGATTTTTTGGTAGACCTGTCCTAGTTTTACAAACTAAAAAATTATGAATTTGAAAAATCTCAGTTGAGATTTCCATTCTTTGCGAGTTGAGTTTAGAGTCTCAAGCCATTCATCTCCATTCTGCAACTGAAAAGAGACGCTTTGATCTCTGTAAAGTACAGATTTACAGTATAAACTTGCCTCAATAATAGTCCGTTTTTTTATTTTAGATTTTTTACTTTTAATTAAATGAAAAATTAGCAAAAACAAGGCGACTATCCTAAACATTTGTTGTATCACATTAGTATTATTATTTTTGTTGAGTTTGTTTTGGCCAAGTCCTAGCCTGCTCGCCTTCTGTAGCTTGGAGTTATCCCCTTCCGAAATGAACTGACCCGAATTTTCAGATGCCAATTTTTAACGTAAATATTTCAAGAACCCTTCATCGGATCTTTGCCAAATTTTGCAAGCTAACCAATCATTATATGGACTTAAGAACCTGAAGAGCTCAGCTTTCTCACAAAACCGGTTAAATTTTTACTTTCAGTCTGGCGGATTTTTACTTTCAGTCAAGGTGAAAAAATAGCATTGTCAAAAATGAGGGTGTTATCCTTTGCACAGAAATCAGGGTTATACGAACTACTGGGGTCATGGATTACAATCGCCTCAAGAAATTTCTAACAAGCATTCGGTCGAATGCAATATTTATGTTCAAAATACGTAAAAAATCACGTTTTCTTATCTGTGACTGATATCCGGCATATCCGGTAGGTAATATCCGGATCCGGTACCGGATCCGGATATTGCCATATCCGGCCGGATCCGGATATCCGGTCGGGCCCTATTTGCAGTGGAGTCTTTCTGGCATTCTGCTAACTAATGGTCTGTAATGGTATCTGCAACATTCAAAGAGAGGCCAAACCCTAGCGAACCATGTGATAAGTGCGAACATGTTTTCGCTTACAAAACGTGTAATATAATTGCTCGCTGTCCCCCACAATGCATTGCAATTTTTTTCTATTCGTTTTCGGTTCAGACACTAGCGTACCGGGTCCAATATATGCGTTTGTTCTGCTTTTGGCTCAGATACTTTAGTGTATACAGAGTCCAGGCTCTGCATATGTGTTTCTGACTCAAACAACGAAAAGGTAAGGCTCCTAGCTGGGTTAGGCTGCGCCCGAGTACTCCGGCGCAGCCTGAACTGGGGCGGAGCCGTTAACAAATTCACCAAACTCAACCTATCTTCAACTTTAAAATCTGGAGGTCTGGCTCAGTCGGGTTCAGGTTGTTTGTAAAGCGAGACTGTTCGATGAGGATGTAGCTTGCATTAAAGCAGGAAAAAGAGAATTTGGCAGTTATACCATGTTACGATTAACTTATTTTAGATGGACCTCTCACACACCAATTGGAGTATGAACCATTTACTAATGGTCCTTTATTGTTATGAAAATGTAAGACATTAAAGATCTCTCAGTGATTAGATATTTTATCTGCTTTGCTGTGATGTGTTGGCAGACTAAGCTAAAACTAATATATTGCGGAGCTGCATAGCTGAGGTAGTGCGTTTCATAAGCTTCTGCACAAAAGTCTAAAGAATTTCGGCAATCTAAAAGTAAGATTTGTCTTTCACTACATGAAAAATAGAATTGCCCTGAGGGAAGCAAACAGTTTATATATCGCGTGATTGCTTTATGTAAGCAAATGCATACTATGTTCTGAGCCGTTTCTGAGTTAAATTGTATAGTGATAAATTGTAATTTGTTTTACTCGTATCGGGCTCATTCCTCAAAATCACAAGAGACTACTGAACTTCTACCAGCAAGAGTAGACGCCTATTAAAGGCAGATAGAATAACTATAAATATCCGTGCAGAGAACATCTATCAGCAGTGGACCGCTCATTCATAGGCACTTCATCACTGCTTTTCCCAAGACTTTTTGAAGGTAGATTGCCTGTTAGCTTTTATACAGATCAGTTACTGGTATCACTGAAACAAATTTGTTCTTACTGTGATAGGGAGAGAACTTAAACCTGTGAAAGAACGGAGAAATAATCAAGTTCAGAAACCGGCAAGGGTGAAATTTACATACGGGTTCGGCCAGCGTAATAAAACACGACAACACTGGAACGACAAAATTTGCACTACACGAAACAAGATGAATGCAGAGACGGAAATGCTAAATTTGTATAAACAAAGGACAACTGAAACGACCGGGGAAATGAGGCAACGAGTCTACCTCGCTGGCTGGACTCCACTTGTTGGATCTATAGCTCGAAACCCAAGTTTATGCAGAATCAAAGCTGAGTGCCAACCACAGCTCAGCAACGAATCATTTTACAACGGAACCACCAAGACACATAAGTTGAGGAATTCAAGAAACATCAGAACACTTACATCTTCTCTGTATAGATCTTTGAGAAGACCAGTATAAAATGTGGCGGTGACACCATGAAAACTCTGAATAAAGCCCCCAGAGCCTTTTTACTGGGCACTGGTACGTTTGTGCAAGTGTACCATACCATACCACAAATCAACAAAGTTAAGAAATACACTTCCGTCTATGTCTCAACTTTGGACGCCAATTTCTCCCGATCCAGATCGAATCTAGCTAAACTGAATGCATTTGCGAACTCAGCACACAAAACTGCATATAACAGTATGCGAACCACTAAGCTTTGCAGAAAAAAATTTTTTTCGAACACCTTTGAGAGGCCAAACACCCCGCCATACCCCCCCTAAACAGCACACTTTAGTGCGCTCATTCTGTTTGGCCAACTCATGCCTAACTTTTGTTAAAACATTAGCTTGGCAGGGCCTTTGCATAAAAACTTATAAAGATTTTTCGAAAAAAAACGGAGTGGCATTTTGCGGAAATTTCGTAGTTTTCGGAGAATGTCTCGCTAACCAGCTATGATCTGGAAACGGGAGTACCAGAAAATAAAAGGTCATTGGACCAGCTACAAAACCATATGCGAGTCGGGATCATAGCTTAAGAAACGAATGAAGGGTGATGGTTTGAATGGAGGGTGTCAAAGCTATTAAAATGAGCCCGAAAATTGCTGCCGACCCAACTTTGAGGGGGTGTAGCTCCGGTTCTAGGGGGTTGCTGGTGGCCGGGCATGCACCGTTGGTCTTCGACTGTGCTCTATTTTAACAGATATTAATATCAGCCAGATCCGTAAGATGACCCTGCTTGCCCCCTCAAAGCTGACTTTCTCGCAAAATGCATCTTAAGCAGTAGAAGGTCATCTGCATACAGCAAGTATTTGGTAGAAGTAGACAGTCTCAGCGCAGACATGCAGTCAATAAAAGCAATAAATAATGTCGGACCAAGACAGGAGCCCTGTGGCACCCCACTCGTGACAGACAAGGGAGCAGAGGTCGAGTTGTCCACAGTAACAGCAAAAGACCGGTCACTAAGATAGGAATAAATCCAGTTAAGCAGGTAGTCAGGCACGTTGAACTGGTCTTTGAGGTGCTGCACGAGTAAGCGGTGGTTGACAGTGTCGAAAGCTGCTTTAAGATCGAAAAACACACCGACAGCTCTCTTATGAGATTCAAGCATTTGCGAGCAGGTCTGCACAACGTTCGCAAGGCAGTCAGTAGTCGAGCGCCCTGTACGAAACCCGTACTGGGCTTCGGAGAGAGCAGGGCCAACAGAGTCCCAGAGAATGCGGTTGATGTATTTCTCACAGATCTTTGATACAATAGAGGGTTTGGAGATAGGCCGAAAGCTGGCAGATGGTTTCTTTGGCACCGGAGTAGCAAGAGCATGGCGCCGAGTTTTTATTCAGCCTGCAAGCATCCGTTCCCAATACGAGTGGAAAAGTTAGAATAATGACACAATGCCTACAAATCTGCCCAGGAAACATACGTGACTAGGAGAGACATTTACGCATTACATTTCAAGAGTTCGCAGAGCTTAGTGACCAACAGGCCCGTCTCTCGCCTAACCAATTGCCTATTTATTCCCTTTGTGGAATTCATTTGTTGACTGTCTGGTCTAGAGATGCGCACAGTTTAGCATAGTGGCCCGAAAATTTTGAAAGGTTGCACAAATTCA
The DNA here is from genome assembly GCA_030248155.1 of Sabatieria punctata. Classification (NCBI taxonomy): domain Eukaryota; kingdom Metazoa; phylum Nematoda; class Chromadorea; order Araeolaimida; family Comesomatidae; genus Sabatieria; species Sabatieria punctata. Next base: position 10,708 of record JASANB010004297.1, on the reverse strand, counting down.
AGACTATGTGCGCTGAATATAGTCTAGCAACCGTTGTGTTAATCGGCAATAGTGCGCCTGCTAAATGCGTTTTTTTCCAAAAGTTATTTTCCGAGATGACAGAACAAATTTTTTAACAATCGTTTTTGTTGCAGAATTCAACGAAATAGTGTGAGTTTTATTAGGAAATGCACTAATTTCACCCTTTAGAGTAGTAATTTGATTTTAAAACAACAAAAATACAATAATAAAAGTTGCCTGAAATGGTACCAGTGTTTTTTGCCAAAAACAGCTAAGTTATGCCAGGAAAATGCTTGTAAGGCTTCTATTAACGTAAATTCAAAGCATTTGAAGCGAATTTAATCAGTTGTTGAGCCTATTTCCTTTTTCTGAGCGCCTAGGAAAAAAATGTTTTTTTTTTTCGAAAAAAAAACGAGGAAGAAAACCGACCCAACAGCCCTGGGGTGAATTCTGGCAACTTTTTTAAAAATGGGCCGGGCCGAAAATTTCGGCCCGAGCGCATCCCTAGTGGGAGGCCCATTTCTGTGCCCCTTTTCTTCAAAAGTTATAGGCGCTTGACGAAGTGCCGCCCAGCATAGGCTGTGCATGGCAGAGTGTATGTGTATGTTTATTTAACACCTTACGCAAAAGTGGACTCAACAAGTGCAGTTTGTCTTCCCTGGTTTCCGTTGGTAGGCGTAATCCTTCAGTATACTGTTTGCCAACATCCTGCTTGCTCATACATGTAATTTGACAAACCATCCATCCGAGCATTAAGCTGAGTAAATGACAGAAAAGGGCTAACAACAGAAAGCACCAATTTTCTTTCAATTGCTCATTGGCTTCGGAAAATGCTAAATACCAACCAATTTGCGTTTGTAGGTTGTAGCTAGTAGTTAGTTATTCACAAAAGGCATAAAGGACAAATGTTTACATAACGATATTACACAGGAGTTTGCAATTTTTTTATTAAAAAGCGCGAGTGGAACCAATCTACGACACATACGGAGCCGGTCGATTTGGCAATAGTTTAATAGAACCAAATCCTGGTTATGACGTTCAGCTGGTCCCAAGTGTCAAACTGAACAGAACTGTGCCAGCACATCTCAACGTCCAGGTTGTTAAGGTGCATGAGTGCCAAGAACACGGTAAAAGTAAGCTTTTCTGTATTAAAGTAAGACTTAAATAACAGTTCTGAATGGATAAATTGTGTAAAGCACGAATATATCGCTAACACTAGCCTGTTTTGATCATTGTAAGCTATGTGTAATATCGTTATGTAAACGTGTTCCTTTATGCTGTCTTTTCATGCGTGAGAGGCACACACAAACACTTGCATCTACACTTTCATTTACGGTTTTGTTTGCTGTTTTAATTGCGCTTTCACTTCCTTTTACCCTTGTGCTTTTACGTTTTCACTTTTACTTACGCTTTCTCTTGCACTTGCCTTTATGCTTGTAATGATGTGTTCTGGGTTGATGTTGCTGTCCGCTAAAACAACACAACTTGAGTAGGGGTTTATGGGTAACAAAACAACACAACCAAACGAGTGTGAAACAATACAGACAATAATCCTTCGACTCAAAGAATCGCTGACTTGAGTCGCAACATCTGTGTGGTAGATGTGGTCGAATTTGGCTGTGTACTTTCACTTTTACCACCCCCAGCCTGCTCAGAACACTAAGAACAGAGTTTAAGAAAATGCCTTGATGTGCCAGTGTTTCCTAAACAGTGTCAATGCATGAAAAACTTGAGACAGACCCACATGGTAAAACCGCATCCAGTGTATGACCGGTTAATAGGGGAGCCATTTCTTTAGACGCGCGCAGCAGTATGGTCCCACCTTTTGTCCGATCATACAAAGGAGAGGACACAGATCTATGCGCCAGTTCTGTGGCAGTCGGAATTTAACTAAGTCGGCGGTCAGGAAAAACGCCATCTCTGCGTTTGGTCAAAGTGTCGTAGACTGTTCTCACCCCAACCCTCTCTTCTGTTCCCACTATGCCAAAGTAAAAGGGCGTTTCGAAACGTTAGGTGACGCGTTCAACCCCTACTCCCCAACCCCCAGGCACCTCCACTATCACAGTGCTCTTGAAGTGAGTAACCTAAGTTAAGACTTGGTTGTGTATTTATTACCTGGCTTTAGGTACAATATGCACATACTATGCCATTGACAGTGGAGTTATCTAAACCAGTTATTACTTATGAAATCTGCAACAGTTATCCTCTGTTTGAAGACCAAAAATGTTCAGTAAGCAAGACTACTAGTCCATGTTTGTCAATTATTGGTGCACCTGTACCGGAGTTTTCCACTTAGTATCCCAGTGTATATAACACGGAAAATCACGTTTCTCAGTGAAAACATTGCCGCCAGTTAATATCCCAGGGATATTAACTGGACAAAGCCATGGGATATTAACTGGAAACGGCATGGAATATTAACCGGAACAATGTTTTATCATACATACAGTATGCGTGTGTAAAGAAAATTATTATAAATTTGACATAAACATTGCCGCCAAGTAATATCCCATAGGATATAAAGCGGAATAAGGGTCCGTGTAATATCCCAGTGGGTTATTAAGTGGGGTGGGATACTAAGTGGAAATCTCCGGTAGCTTGTCTATTAGCTGGGTTCGGCTGGTGCTAGCATTGAAGAACAACAACAATAACAACTTTATACAACGCACATGTACACCAGAGCCAGCCAGTGAAAACCCAACAGGGTTACATTCGAGGTAAATCTCTTAGGCAAACCGGCCTTACTCTTGTACTTTTGTGGCCAAAAACACTTTCAATCGATCTCAGTACAGCAGTTACATATTCAACTATAAGTTTATTGTTCGTACCCAGGCCAGTGACCAGGAGTGTCAATCAATACATACAGTTTTGATCATACATGTAACAGGTCATCCGCCGAAGGGGGAGGGGGGCTGGGGGGTCTGGCGCCGGCCGGGGGGAGGGGTCTGAGCCAAAGTTTTGGGAGGGGGTTGGGTTATTCTCCAAAGTATGAACTTGCGGATTGCATATTTATAATCACATGAGCGTTCTCTTTCAAACGATACCCTACATGGCCAAATTCCAAACAAAAATTTTTTTTCGAACCCCTTCTGGGTCAAATTTGACCCCCTCAAAGGTATTGACCCCCACTTTTTTATTTCATAAAAATGTAGCGCTATCTATTCACTTTTGATAGCACAAAAAAAATCGAGAAAAAAAATATACATCTAATTGAGTTTTTGGGCCTTGAAAGTTGTCAGGTCGAAAATTTGCCCAATAAAAGATTGCCTTGTAAAGAGCATGTCTTTGTCAATTTTGAACCGAGTTCAGTGATTTTTTGCACACATATTGCACTGTGTCCCTGGCACATACTGCACAAATCTGACCTTGCTGGCTCTTGCTTGGCGTCAGTTCTACGCTTCTTGGTCACATTTCAAGATACATTAGTTTACATAGCAAAGTTTACAAAAAACCACACACAGTTTGGCTGTCCATAGAGGTTCTTCAGTAGGCAACTGTGACAGCTTATGGATAATTTAGTCTTGGCATTAATTGGACTGCAAGCTTGCTCAATTGTTTCTCAAAAAGTATGCTACATGGCTGCCTGAAGTTCATCAAAAGCATACATGTAACAGGGGGTCTGGGGGTCTGCCCCCACTTGACTTAGGCCAGCCCCCCGGATGGCCCCCTCCGAGACGATTTTTCCGACCCCCCGCCCTCCGATTTTTCTGGCAAGTAATTTTTTGAGCAAATTTTTGCTATTTTTTGCAATTTCAGACACAAAAATTGCCAAAATCGCCTGTAAAACAGCACTTTTTAGCTGTATTTCAGCCCAAATTAGCGATTTTTAACCCAAAAATTGCGATTTTTTCGATTTTTGAGCGTTTTTTAGTGCCCAACCCCCTCCCAAAACTTTGGCTCAGACCCCTCCCCCCGGCCGGCGCCAGACCCCCCAGCCCCCCTCCCCCTTCGGCGGATGACCTGTTACATGTATGATCAAAACTGTATGTATTGATTGACACTCCTGGTCACTGGCCTGGGTACGAACAATAAACTTATAGTTGAATATGTAACTGCTGTACTGAGATCGATTGAAAGTGTTTTTGGCCACAAAAGTACAAGAGTAAGGCCGGTTTGCCTAAGAGATTTACCTCGAATGTAACCCTGTTGGGTTTTCACTGGCTGGCTCTGGTGTACATGTGCGTTGTATAAAGTTGTTATTGTTGTTGTTCTTCAATGCTAGCACCAGCCGAACCCAGCTAATAGACAAGCTACAGGTGCACCAATAATTGACAAACATGGACTAGTAGTCTTGCTTACTGAACATTTTTGGTCTTCAAACAGAGGATAACTGTTGCAGATTTCATAAGTAATAACTGGTTTAGATAACTCCACTGTCAATGGCATAGTATGTGCATATTGTACCTAAAGCCAGGTAATAAATACACAACCAAGTCTTAACTTAGGTTACTCACTTCAAGAGCACTGTGATAGTAAGCATCAGTGGATGATGCTGTGCACTCAACTGCTGCACCTAAAATTTCATTCTAATAGACAAACACAGAAAATTCTACAACTGTTACTTCCATCGCAGTCTGGAAAGTTAGCCATGAAATCATTGGCCTTCACGACACGCCAAGCATGAGGAACATGGAGAAAGAACTGTTTTGCGAATTCAAAGTTACCAACCCTTGGCTGCCCATAGGTGTAGAGCGAAATTCTTTGTTGCAATTAGGTATAGTAAATGCAAAGTCAGATTATGCAATAAGTGCTAGAGCACCTCCAAATGAGTGACCAGTGAAAGTTATACTATATAGTGGGAATTCAATTGTTGTGTGGTATAACTGCTTTTTCAGAGGTGGCCATACAGTGTTCAGAGCATCAACAAACAGTTTGTTAACCTTTCCACCAATTCCACGGAATTCCATGCTATGTTGAAAGCAACCGGTTGAGTTTCCAGCATGAAATGCTGCTATAATGCTGCCTTGAACATGATCACTAGCAACAAAGTCAGTGCATGGCTTTCCAGACAACTTGTATGCTTGCTGCATCACTTTAGCTAATTGAATCTGACTATTACTTGTTTCTAAACACTCTCATGGGTTTATGCTGTATGCAGCAGCAACAAACTTTAGCTTTATTGCTCCTCTTTCTAAATACGAACTCATGTAGGTTAATTTTCTTAAGTACAACTAAGCAACAAACTGCAACTGTTCCTACCATTGTATTTATAACTTAAGCTTATCCCATAACAGTCGTATATGCTGTCAGCGAAACAGCGAAACCACAAATATGCTGCCTGCAGATGTCGTTACCGAACCTTGACACAGGCCAGATAGATGTCTTCTAAATAAGCGCCCAGAGGCGGCTGTTTGGAAAGTACTGTACATGGGCGTTTATTAGAAAAGGACACAACTCTCTGAGCACTGTCTGTCTGTGACTTGAATTTTTGCAATAACCGCCAATTATGGTTGGATGATATCGGGTTTTTGCGATGCATATGATATTGCATATGAATATATGCATGTAATCTCTAGTGCATATTGATATTGCATATATCATATGCATGCAAAAATGAGATATGTACATATTTTTTGCATATTTGCATATTTTATCAAGGCGGCTTGAAATCGATAACTGGACGTTTTCCAAGCCTTTTCGAGTTTGGTTGGAATGTCTATGCAATCTTTAGCATTTATTAGGGATACCTATTTTACAGATACAGACCTAGACTCATCCGAAAAAAAACGAGGGGAAACACAGTTTGGATTGAAAGATCAGCACATTTCATAATTTTAGATAAAAATGGTTGACATTGAAACTTTTGGCAAAATTACTGCTTGCATGTTCAAATTTGTTCTCTCTAATGTGGTATACTTAGCCGTTTGGTAGTCCTGTCCTAGTTTTACAAACAAAAAATTCAGAATTTGAAAAATCTCGATTGAGATTTTCGTTCTTTGCGAGTTCAGTTTAAAGTCTGAAGCCATTCATCTCCATTGTGCATGTGAAAAGAGACGTTTTGATCTCTGCAAAGTACAGATTCACAGTATTATTTGTTAAGTATTATTATTTGTTAAGAGCTTGTTTTGGCAATGTCGCCTGCTAGCCTTCTATAACCTGGAGTTATGCCCTACGGAAATGAACTGACCCGAATTTTCAGACGTCAATTTTGTACGTAAATATCTTAATAACCCTTCATCAGATCTCTCCCAAATTTTGCACGTTAACAAACATTTCTATGGACTTAAGAACCTGAAGAGCACAGCTTTCTAACACGACCGGTTAAAATTTGGCAGATTTTTAGTTTCAGTCAAGGTGATAAATTAACATTCTCAAAAACGAGGGTGTTATCCCCTGCTCAGAAAGCAAGGTTATACGAATAGTGGGCTCATGGATTACAATCGCCTGAACTAAGAAAAACACAATTAACACCTAAATTAGGCCATACAACCGTGCTTTATGTTTAGAGGGCACCACACTCATTTTTGATAATGCTAATTTTTCACCTTGACTGAAAGTAAAAATCCGCCAGATTTTAACCGGTTTTGTTAGAAAGCTGAGCTTTTCAGGTTCTTAAGTCCATATAAAGATTCAATAACCTGCAAAAGTTGGGAAAGATCTGATGAAGGGTTAGTGAGATATTTATTTATATTCAAAATTCATGTCTGAAAATTCGGGTCCGTTGAATTCGGAAGAGCAGAACTCGAGGCTATAGAAGGCTAGCAGGCTTGGACTTGGCAAAATCAAACTCTTAACAATAAATAATAATCGTGCCAAAAATCTTTTCATTCGGTTGAACATTGACAGAATGACAGCCATTTGAAATTATTCAGAAAACTCGAAAAAAGGCCAGGCGGTCTCTTTTATGGCCAACACTGTATTTGAATCGTTTAAGGTTCTTCAGAACATAAGTATACAACAGCACGAAAAGTCGGCGACATCTTTGACAAAAATATGCAAACTAAAAATATGCAAAATTTTGATATCAAGGTCAATTTGCATATGACTATTGCATATTGGAATTTTGCATGCATATGATATTGCATATGCATATATGCATGCCAAAAACCATGCATATATGCATTGTTTGATATTGCATATTGCATATATGCGTCCAACCGTACCGCCAATGGGTGTCTATTTAGAAAGGTTTTCCAAATATACGCCCAGGAGGAACTACTTCGTTTATACGAAAAACCCGATACACCATACCACTGTGAAACTCGAACTTGCTAAAGTTGCTACTGTGAAGCCTGATTTGCATGCAGCGAAGGCTTCATGGTGGATTTCACAGATCGTTTGCATGGCATTCCAGTAGCTTTTCAGTTTCCACAAGTATCAGAATCGATGTCCCCCAGGTTTTTTAACATCTGCGAATGTCAGCCAAATCGGTTTTGAGTTGGTTCAGAGTCATTTCAACCCCTAAGAAAACTAAAAAGCTTTTTTAGCGTTTTGGTAAACTGTCTATATCTCTACAACCTTTGGAGCTACTGTCAATATACTGTACGTACATTTTAGGCATACATGTACAAGTAACAGGGGGTCTGTTGCCACCATACATTGGCCAAACCTCCCCGAGATGAACTTTAGACACCCCTCCGATTGTCTGGCATGTCAAGCAATTTTTTCAGCGAATTTTTCCAATGCTTTAAAATTTCAGGCACTAAATTGTCAGTAAAACAGCACTTTTTAGCTGTATTTGAGCCAAAATGAGCGCTTTTTACGAGTTTTTGAGCGTTTTTTTAGTTACCAACCATCCTCCCTCAGAATTTGGGCTCAGCCCCTGGCCAACGTCAGGCCTCCCAGTCCCAACCACCCTCCCTTGTCGGCCTGACCTGCCCATGTACATGAATGAAGAAGCTACATGTATGATTTTCGAAATCCTCAAAGTCTCTACTTTCTTTCTAAAAATCACATTGGCCAAACTACAGAAAAACCGGATTTTTTCCTCTGCACAAATTATCATAACCAGAATCAGTGACTGATGCACAGATTAGTTTACACCGTACTACAGAGCTTGGTCTCTTCTACATACAGCAATTGGTCTGAATGCCCTAAGCGCTCCGACTCATCAATATAAAGAAATTCGCAAGAAAAACATAGAATTCAGTGAATTTTGAAAAGGGCTTTAATTTTTTATGAAACCAAAAAAATTCAACAAAACTTTCCGCATTTTGAAGCCAGAAACAAAAGATTGCTTTAGCCCATGCTGCCGACAATGGTCCTGTGTCCAATGAGAAAACTCAGGAGGAACTAAATGCAATAGATACCTGGACAAATGTCTTTATATTTGCCTGCACAGTACATCTTGTTGTAGCAATTACGTGTTCTGTACTTTATATGTATCTGAATACCACAGCATGCATCAGACAGAGATTGCGTTCTGAAAACACAATTGGATCACCCAGCTTTTCTTATCGTAATTAATTTGGTGTTCTGTCAAGCTGTCCTTGATCTTGGTGGACCTGCTCGTACTGTAACAGACTAGGCAGTGCATCAATGTTGGAAATGTTCGGTTTTGCTGGATACACGTAGCCTAGTAGGACATACTGTATAGGCAAATGATGTTTATGGTTTGAAATTTTTGAAATACTTGAGTGTAGCTAATTCGATAGTCATTCGACAATTTGACCAATTGCATGCCGGTTAGTAAGTCAGGTAGGCAACAAAGTTGACAGTACTGCATGTACTGATTTCCGGTCCAGGGGCGTAAACCAAAAAATGCGTTAGGTGGTCACACTACGCAAAGCAATTCACAGAGTCTTCATACAGCGTCACAGAACTGCTGACCACGAATAAACCAAAATACTCCATTTCAAGGCGCTACCAAATTTTTTTTTAATTTTGTGGGTTTTATACTGGTTCAAATGTGACATTTATATATATATCAAATTAATCTATGAAGCAAGCTCTTTTCGGTGCCATAAACCATGTTGCGATTGGGCTCGGTTTGACAAAATGGCATTCATTTGAAGAGATGGTTCAGACCAAAAAAGTCGAAAAATGCAAAATTTTGACGACCACCCAAACTTCAGAGGGTATAAAGTGCCCGTCTACCAACGATGACCCCCCAATATTTTTTAATGGATCGATAGCTTATGTCCTTGACTATTTGGTGCTTTAAAAGGTCATAGTTGGTACGTACAGTTTTTGAGAAAAGTGTGATTGAAATTTTCAGGTGCCAAAAAATCGCACTTTTTGAGGTTTTCCCTGAAAATGAAGGGCGTCATGAGATTCAGAAACCCCGTTTTGATAAGATAAAACCTTTCAATCCTATTAATTCGGAAGGAAAAATTTGCCTTGCCTCTAAACGTTCCCCCCTCCATAACTCCTGTGCAAATCGAGATAGCCAAATTTGGACATTAGATTCGTTTTTATCATCAAAAACTGATTTAGAATATCTATTGTACAAATTAAATAAGTGATTTTGAATTTTTTTGACCCGCTAGTTGGCCCGTTTTCTCATGCAGAGACAATTAAGAGAGCACTGCCCTACTTCCTGAACAAGCGAAGAACACAGCAAGCCGGTTTTACCCCCAACAAGTCAACTATTGACCAGGTATTTGCATTGAGACAACTGATTGAGCTTGCAAGAGAGTACAGACGGCCACTTTACATTGCATTTATAGACCTAAAACAAGCTTTCGATTCTGTGGACCGACAGAGGATGTGGAAGGTGATTGAACAAATCAAGATCCCTGCAAAACTGGAGAGAATGATAAAGGCCCTCTATGATGCACCACGCAGTAAAGTGAGATGCGGACAGACCGAGTCAAAGAGCTTTGAATTGAAAACTGGAGTGCGGCAAGGATGTGTTTTGGCACCTACTCTGTTCAACTCGGTGATAGATTATGCCCTGAAATGGCTTGACCCGGAAGAAGTCTTCCCAGGTTTCCACCTGGGGGACAAGAAAATCCAAGACCTAGACTTTGCAGATGATATAGCCTTCTTTTCTGAAACCCTGGAAGACCTGAAACATGGATTGTACACTATCAATGACGAATTCAACAAGCTAGGACTCCAGATTAATTGGGCCAAGACCAAACTAATGGCTCCAGACTTTCTGACAACCCCTGCAACCATAGAGATCAGCGGTAACCGTGTGGAGTTTGTGAAGGAATTCCAATACCTTGGATCAGTGATAACCAGTGATGCTTCATGCCACCAAGACCTGCAGTCAAGAATCCACAAAAACGTTGGAAAAATGGCAAGCCTAAATACTGTACTGTGGAATAGAAGGGACCTGAGCCGAAAAACCAAACTGAGCATGTACCGAGCCCTGATAACCTCCTCTCTGCTATATGCAAGTGAAACATGGGCGTTGAACCAAGGACTAGAGAAGAGATTGGACATCTTTGACAACAAATGCCTACGAAGACTGGAAAGAATTAAGTGGTACCAGCGCGTGTCCAACGATGAGCTCAGGATAAGAACACAGCAACCGTATGCCTCCCAACTAGCCAGAAAATGCAGACTCCGATGGTTTGGTCACGTGACCAGAATGGATGAAGAGCAGCTGTCAAAGACCTTGTTTGAATTTAACCCGGGACAACACGGATGGAAAAGACCATTGGGCAGGCCGAGAACGCGGTGGAAGGATGTACTCAGAGAAGACCGAAGGACGATTACAGAAAACCCAAATAATCGGAACCGATGGAGAACAGCGCTGCAAAAGAAAGAGTTCCTCCACGCCACGCCTAAGTGGCAAGAGAAATAAGTCAAGTAAGTC